>VFFE01007989.1:83821-101725 GCA_008921705.1 Burhinus oedicnemus | reverse complement strand
TTGCTTTGTATATTCAATCTTTTCACAGTTAAACGAGATCTCTTATTTTCATACATGGTTATTACCTCACTGTTGCTGGACTCTGAGTAAGTAATATATTTAAACTTTGCTCTGCATCCCCAGCAAGGTCGTTTTTAACTCCTTAGTTTTTTATAGCTGTGACTAATGTCAGGGGGTGTCAGAGGGACTTTTGCTGTAAGCCATGGGTAGGAGAGAGAGTACTGTTTTCAGAAGCTTCTGTTGACTGGGAAGTAACCCACATGGCTCAGTGCAGACCTTTTGGAGCCATGGTAGTTTACAGCTGATGAGATTCAAGAACTGCTCTTTTCCGATTCCAAAGCAATTTTCACTTGGGGAGCATAGCACAGGCTGGGTTACTTTTCCTGGGAAAACTTTGGTAGTTTCTCTGGATGTGTATTTTAGCTATTGTTGTGCCAAGGAGCACAGATGCTTTCAGGAGCAGTATAGAAAGCATTATTTCTATAATTTCATTGCAAAGAAGAGTGATGTCTGTAATAATACGTAGAATTAACATGTAGTATATACCTTGTTTTGGCAGTGAATCCTTTCCGCTTTCATGCTCGTAATTGCAGTAATACTTCTTGTCTTTGTTCTCTGCTGGTACAGTTAACCAGCTGCCGATTGAGTATCGATCCTCTTTTGTGGGCTTCCAGGTGTCTCCTTTTACTACTTTCTGTGTTACCTCCTTATTTTCTCCATCGGTCCATGTCACCCGAATAACTTCTGGGTAGAATTTCTCAATAAGGCAAACATACATTATCTGATTATTATGTTTCGTCTGTAGGATTTCAAAGTTTGCCGGTTGAGACAGTGCTGTGTCTGGATTGGTTATTGGAGGAAAAAAATTAACAAAATAGAGAATTGGAAGATCAGTAGTATACAGCAAATAAATATGCAGCCACTAAATACAAATTCTGAAGAGCAACAACCTAAATGTCTTATTAACAAATGTTTTAGCTTTCTAATTTGTTGCAAAATACTTAGGATGGGAATAGAAAAGTTTCATGTATGAAAGGAATTCTAGGTAATAAGATGGATGAATTTCCATCCTTGAAGTAAAAGTAAGTTTTTGGCAAGCTGCACAAATCCGGTATTCAAACACACTTTAGGTTAAATATTATTTCAGTGGGCTCAAATGGCAAATTTTAATTTTCAGTCAAAACCAGTGACAATACTATTTAGAATAACTGGAAATAGAAAATACGACTTTTAACCTTATTTTTAAATGTGTTACTTTATAGAGGACTAAAATGAATAGAGGCTTTTATGAGTATGGTATAGAAAATCAAGCTAAAAATCAGAAGACAAGACAATTCAAATATTATTGATTCTATGATTCTAAATTCATTTTTTTTAGACAATATGGAGTCTTCCAGAGTCCAGAGCATGTTTGATCTAAGCTTTGATACTGTGCCATATGCATGGAGAAACATTATTTAAGTCCTAAATTGTTTAGTGAACACTAGCATCTAGACTGCTTCATTCATGCTTCTTGTCAAGCAGCACATCTGATAGAGAACGACTAGAGTAGACTAGGTCTACTCTTTAATACTCTAATACTAGAGTAGACTTAAAAGTATCTCACAAAAGATTTCTTGAGTATTTTATTAGAAAAATAAATTTAAGTCTGGTTGTTTAAAACCTTAGAAACCTGCTCAAAAATGTTTGGAAAATTTATTTTTGAGAAACTTTAAGAAACTGAAATATTGTTGAAGATATTAATAATCTCCCTTGAAACTGAGTTAGAAAACTTCAGGCAACTACGTGAAAGCCTATATCCCACAGCCTTCCAAGCAGTACTGCTGTCAGAAAGTGTATTTGTCTGCACAAGCCTTTGACAATTATTAAATAATAGTAATAGTTCCTGAAAGAACTTTGTTCATTCATATGATAAGAAGAATTTAATATTGCTTTATAATGTTTATGCAAAAACAACTACGTGAAAATTTTGTCTACAGAATGTTAAAGGTAGACCACCTACCTTTCAAATCTTTGCAGTTTTACGTCCCCAGTATAAGTCCCTGATGCTAATTAATGAACAACTGCTATATCTAATTAATTTTTTAAAAGCTGATTTGCCTCTCTGGATTAAACTTTATGTTATTAGGGGGAGTCCAAATCATCCAGATTTTGTGCACACAGAGAAGATGTTTTGATACTATAAAAGTGAATAGTAAATTTAAGAGTCTGTCACGACAAACATTAAATTCTGCAATGCGTGCATAGGCTGTGCTCACGGGCAATCCTTTTTGTCTATGCTTAACTGCAAATGAAGACTAGATGCAGTTTTCAAAATTTACTTTTGTTATATAAAAGGTACTGCTTAAGACTATTTTTCTTAAGGCAGCAGAGAGATTTTAGGTGTTCATCTTGCACCACCCTTTCTCTTTAGATTTTTATGTAAATCTCTGCCACTGAATTTGAGCAGGTAGATGCGCAGGGTTTAAAGTGTAATCTGGCTGAGTGGTACAGTTTTCGTGCATTGTGAGAAAACACATTAATATAAACATGTATTTTTGTCAAAAAGCTTCCACCTTTCTTTAAATGATCTGGCTGTTCTAGAGCAATCTTCTACATCGCATGCCCCCTAAAACAACTTAGTGATTCTTTGAAGTATTTCATACTCGGTGTTTAAAAACGAAGATGACCAAAGTATAAGGCTGTCTACCTGTGAAAAGATAACCCTTATACTATGAATTTCCTTAATTTTGGAGATTTGTCTTTGAAATGAAGATGTGAACTGAGTTCTGTTGTACCAGAAATAAAATTGCTAACAATTTTACGGTTCTCTAACATTAAATTAGGGGTTAATTTTTGCTTATTTATGCATCAGTCCTTCCAGGGATGCAAGATTAAACTAATTTCTAAAATGATTTATTTGTTCCAGAGTTGTATATGTTCAGAAGACCATGATGTAGTTCCTTTCCCAGTGACATTGCACTCTGCAAAACCTCATGACTATTTTAGATGTTTCTTTTATATTTTCAAAGCTTAGTAAGTTACCCTGACTCATTTCAGTAGGCTAAAATATAATTGTCTATTTTGATGTTATTCTCTTGTATTATCAAATCTAAATAGAAAGGCAGCTGCTAGTTCATCCTGCCCATTTTAGAGACTTCTAATAAGATGGAATAATTTCCACCTCTGGAATTGCCAAGGTCTCTCCACTTACCATAAAAAGACCCTAGGTGCTTATCTTAAATGAAACACCTAAATCATATCACAATACTGAGGAAACATATTGCTTGAATAACTGCAACTGTGTGCGTGCATGGGAGAGTCTTGTGTACACACATAGGTAAATGGATGACAGCGGAGAATTGAACAAATTAAGTTTTGCATATATACATGTGTATATATATGTTTGTGTGTGGAAAAAAAAAAATATCTCCGTAAACTGTAGGTATGTTTATGGAAAAAAGGATGAAAACTTGGAGCATTGGCTGTAAATTTTTATGTATTTTCAAGCTGATCTGCAAAGTGATTGAAGTAAAGGAGACAGTTTACACTGGCTTTTCTGAGCAAATGATCTGATCCTTTCTGAAGAATTTTAAAGTAATGAATGTCTCTCCACTGTCTTTTTTGTTTTAGTTAAACTTTCAAAAATTTTGCCCTTTACTTTGTTAAACAGTTTTCTAAGGCAGGTTTTAAGAGGTACACAGATCTTAGGTTTTAAAATAATGTATAAGATATTTCTTAAGCTAAAATCTGTCTTTTCTCTTTTGTAATAATGCAGTGAGCCTGCAAAACATTGTGCAAATAAAATTCTGGAGTTAGGCTTGTAATCAATGAGCCATTAACAAATTTGGGTTCAAAATGTCAAAAGTTTTCTTTATTTCTTTATTAACTGTTTTCTTTATTTCTTTATTAACTGTCAAAAGTTTTCTTAATGAGGTTTTGCAGAGTGCAGTCTCACTGGGACAGGAACTACATCATAGTCTTTTGAACATATACAACTCTGGAACAAATAAATAATTTTAGAAATTAGTTTAATGAAACTCCTCTACAGTTTCTTTATACGTATCTATAAACAAGATTTATAAATAAGGTCAATGTGTTCTTAAGCTGAAATTTTAATTCTCATTACTTGGATGATCCCACTAAATGGGGTAATTTTGTCTGAAACTCAAAGCTCCTCAGGTCTCCTTCAAGCCGGTGGGACCTGAGACCACTCAGCACGCTCAGCTCATAAGCAGTTTTCTTGTCCAGTGACTTCAGGTATTATCATGGATAATAACATAGTATAGTCCTGACCTACTGTGAGCCTCCCCAGATACCTTAAAGAGCTGTCAACATCTACTCCAAAGCTTCTCCATTATAAAACTTAAAAAAATAACTCTTTGAAAACACTTACTGGAGACGATGAGTTTTGTGCCAGAACCAAATATCTTGCCAACCCCCCACCGGTACATTCCCTTACAGAAACTGCTTGAGATGTATTGGCTGGACAAGGACCAGATTTAACAACTGTCATATGAACAATAACAGTCTATTCATTTGGCTACATGAATGTAGAAAATTTGAATTCAATCTCAGCTAATGCTGCTATTCCCAAAGAGCCTTTAGTGTTACATAGTTTAATTCAGTTTCAAGCTAATCTTTGCTGTCGCTTGTTTAAAAAAATATCAAAACAAAGCAAAACTACTGCTGTCCAGGGCATTGATTGAGCTACCATATTTCCTCAAGATTTTTTTCTAGAAAAAGTAATTTTTTGCGGGCTGTTGAGTGTTTTTGACCACATGATTTAAAAAAACATACATGCTAGACCACTCTTTAACTGAATTAATGAAAGGCAGTCCTGAACAGCCACAACTCCTGTCAAGCCTAGTGGAGAGGCATTTACTGATTTTGAGCCTAATCCTCTGCATGTGGAGGTTACTGTTATCTGCTTATATGGATGTGGGATTGGGACTGTTCATCCTCAAATCCTGCCGTACTTGCCTACACAGTACTATTGCAGGTAGCCAGTACCAGAAGGAAACATCACACATGCATCTATATAAGCTGTAAAGAAGCATCAACTTCCATCATTCCCATGCGTGTCCTTGCCCAGGGCCTTCTGGCTTCTACCCAGGGAAAACTATGCGCATCTCACATGAAATCCTGCTGACACTGAAACCAATGGCAACATTTCCAAAGGTCCACGATTCTCCCTGACGTTCTAATCTGGTTATTTGTTGTCTGCTTGCAGCTAACCACTGCTGCAGTGCATCCAAGAGAGCTCAGTTCCTCTTGGCTGGAATAAATCATCTTTGTTAGGACAAATCCATGGGGAAAGACTTTCCCCTTGACCAAACAGAGAGATGCAGAGCTTTAGCCATGGTTTAGGGGATCTGTCGGCACTCACAATGTTTTCCTGTATAGCACCTCTCTTCCCCCTGCTCCAAGGCCAAGGAGCGATCTTCAGCCGTGTTTCTGTGAATTACTCTGACCCTGCTGCTCTGGGCAGTAAGCTTTGCACAAGGGAATGACCTGATGTAGCCCTAAGTATCCAAAAGAAGTTATATTTCAGCAATTTATGGTTTATGTGAAGTCCTATAGTTTACCCTGACCTCTCTTTTACAAGCATTTGGGTGCTAAAGAAATGAATTCTGCCACTACAAAGTCCACATCACTTTTCTGTATTATACTTTTAAGTCTGTATTATAATCTGTATTATGCTTTTAAAATAGCATATCACATTTCCTGTCCTCTAGATTTTGGATTATCAGAATAAGGCATATTTTCTTAGATATTAAAAAACTTACCGGAAACAATAAGCTTTGTGCCAGTTCCGAAGACTTTGTAATAGTCACTGTATACAAGTGCTTTGCAAAAAACCCACCTAGTCTCAATGTTTTTAAAACCTCATTTTGTGTCCAAGCCTAGTCTCATTTTCTTATTAGAAATGCACCTGTTTCTTTGGACACTCTGATTTCAATAATTAAAACTTTCCTTACAAAATAGTGTATGGATGAACCTGTGTTTGCTCATACAACAGATTTCACTTATGTTAGTCTTTCAGCTTTACATAAATCAGCTTGCATGTACACAAAAGCTAAGGATTTGGAGTACTGACAAAATGGAGGATGGAGCCCTAATTTAATAGTGAACATTCAAAATCACGGAATTATTTAAGCAGATCCTATGCACCTGAGATCTAGACTGAGACTCCTTCAGCATCCCCTGAGGTTTCTATGGAAAACATGAGGGACAGTAAAACTTATCACCTGGACAATGTGGGAAATAATGCATTTATATATATGTGCATGTATATCTGTGTATCAATATATATCC
This sequence comes from Burhinus oedicnemus, assembly GCA_008921705.1. Lineage (NCBI taxonomy): Eukaryota > Metazoa > Chordata > Aves > Charadriiformes > Burhinidae > Burhinus > Burhinus oedicnemus. Next base: position 95,428 of record VFFE01007989.1, on the reverse strand, counting down.
TACAATAAGAACCTAGTGCTGCACGCTGTCACCAATTCAAGCTGATCTTTTTGGGCCATGGCTCTAGGATAACAGAGACCATTATGAACAGGGGAATGTTCACAGGGAAACCTGTTTGTGAACATTGCCTTAAAAGAATTGGATACTGAATTCAACTTCATGCCCATGAAATCCTTGATATTTTAAAGCCATTAGCAAATGTTCCTATTAATATTAATCATGGTAAGAGGCTCCCACTCTGCAGATTTCTTTTAAGCAGCCACATCTTCCCTTATTTATGTCTTACAGCTCCATCCTTCTGCCCTAACACTCATTTGGACTTTCAAGTCTACTGGGTTTTGATTCAGGCCTTCATGCTTTTCCTCGTTATAAAAAAGAAACAGAAAACAATGGAAACTAATGCATACATTAATTTTCACCATTTTGTTTTAACAGGGCAGAAAGTCAGTTTCATCCAACTTCAGGTAATGTATAAGTAAATTTAAGTATAATCTATCTTTAGGCAGCATATGTTTTATCATATATAATTACAAAAAACAATTGTAGCTTTTTGAACTCTGAACTTCAGTGCATTTGATGAAAATCAGGTAGATACTTCAGTAATATTTAGGAGATAACATTTAAAGAAATCCAATATTGCTGCCATAATTTCTGCTATGAAATTATTTCTTAGAAACCTTAGTGGGTTGTTCTTTTTATCACTTCAAAATAAGTTAGCAATATGCTTGTGAGTTGCCAGGGAGACCCAGCTGCAGCTGCAGCAGAGGGAAATGAGACCCACGCTGGCTGAGCAAGCCACTCTGCTTCTGTGCTGAAGGAAAAAAAAGAGGATTTGGAAAGGCTGGTTCAGTCTTTGGTTCAGTCTCGGCTTCCCTATTGCAACCTTATGAGTGCCTAAATTCCCTGGAAAGATACTTACAGAAGAATCCTGTATTGCCAGTTTATGTTGTATTAATATTCCCATTCTGCTGTAAGCTTCTAAAAACTCATCTATTCCACCAAATGCAAATGCCAAACAAGTCTCTTAAATCCCAGCCCTTCTGTTACCTGCATTATTGTATGTCTTGAGAAACTTTCTTTTGATCAGAACTAATTAAAAGAGACCAACAAGAACAAAATCAAGTTCATTACCAGTTGATGGGAGTTTGGCTCGTTATATATTTGACTCTTTCAGTATAGATCCGGGAAAAGATTCTGCTCAAGCTCAAACCTCAATGGTTCAATTGAATTAAGGTCCTTATCCTAAGTCCTGGTTTCCTCCGTTTCTTTCCATTAGGAGTAACTTACTGAGCTAATATTGGAAAAGTGACCTCTGAAAAGACAAGCTGTGATGAAACACCTGATCTTAAGCGCGAGGCAACTACAGCCTTTTTACTCTATTAATCAGTCAGAAGCCTTGGCCACATAAAGACAAAATCCTACAGAATTACAGTGATGCTTGAAAATAATTTATTTTAAACTGTAGATACTAAAAGCATGGCAAGTACCTGATCAACAAGGTAAGGATTTTCACTAAAAACAACATGTTTATTCTGACACGGATATTTCTGTTGAATTATGGTTGTGATTTACTTAGTCTTTCTGACATAAATCATTAAAAACAATCTTTGCTTGATATGATAATGTAAGTTTTTGTATTTAACCAGGCTTAAAACATTGGTAGCAATAGCTCCTCTGCCTTGTATTTGTGTAGTTGTTTAGTCCAGGATTATGGCATTTAAAGCACATTTAATGAGAAAATGAAGATTTTTGTCCTCCACTTTCCATTGAAATAAATGTCTCTGCAGGAAAGGCAAAAAAATGCATCACTTCTTCATATGCATGTTATTAAGCAATAAGAAGAGCATTTGGAGGTACTAATTTATTTCTACTGCCAAAGTGCTGTGTACGTGACAAAAATAATTACAGACAAGTTATTTCACTTTTATTAGCCTAATTAAAAAAGGATTTTGGCAATGGGCATGGCATATTGCTCTTTGTATCTGTATTGAGAAGAGGTGTTCTTTTTTATGCTTAATTCACAGCTGCTCAATTCCCTGTTTATTCCTCCAGCACAGCTGGAGGAAAGAATGAGGCCTCTGGAAACTACTACAGTCCATTTTTCACCACATTTCCAAGGAGGAGTATGATCAAAAGAGGCTCAAAATAGCTCTTTTTCAGAAATGTTTGTGATCCTAAACCACTGCATTACATAGACAACACGGCTTACTGTAGGAATGGGAAGCTGGGGAGGGGAATCCTGCTCAAGGATGTTACTGACTGAGGCTCTAAGCGGACTGAGTGCCCTCTGGGACACTACAACACTCATCTATATGACCACCCCAAGCTCCTATAGCTTATTGTATGGAAAATAGCATGGAACTTACCTGACACAATGAGTTTTGTACCGGAGCCAAACACCTTGTTGTAATAACCAATCACAGTGAATAAAGTCTTTGCAATAATAGTGCAACTCTGTTATCTTTATATGGGCAAATAGGATTCTTTAAAGAAAATCAGATTTGCTGTATAATCAGTTTTTAGACCATAGAAAAGTAAAAAAGGAGCAGTCACCTAAACTAAACTAAAAAAAAAAAAAGTGTGGAGGTTTTTGAGAGCATATGTGTTGTTAAATGGACAGGATTCATCTCAACTAATTTTAGTCTTCTGAAAGTTTAGACCGACGGTGCAGATTGAGCACCTTGGCTCCGTCTCTGCTTTCTGGAGAGGGGCAGCACCAGCAGAGCATCTTTTTGATCAGATATTGGCCAAGTAATTGGCTCCGTATACACCCCCATAAAATCAGACCTAGAACTGGTGAACATTATGCTGAGATCTGAGCTGCACAAGACCCCCGACCAATATTTTTGTTGTTAGTAACATGAAGTAAAACCCTGCATGGACTGGAATCGAACCTCCCGCTAACCAGATACACCAATTTCAGGTGGTCAAAATTAGGCAAACTGTTTTCATCTCAGGTGCTTAGCTGAGCCGAACCACAGGCAAGTATCAAAGCACCTGAAGTTTACATGAAGCAAAATAATTTTGATAAGTATGTCAAAACATTTTGAGTTTGGCATTCTTCCTTAATAATAGTAGTAACCGATAATAAGAGATTTCTGCAAAAGCTAGGAAGTAAGAGTAGCCTTTCAACTGTGCGCATCTTCAGACAGTTCTGGGCATATCTCAGATAACTCCTTTCATTTGGTATAGTCAGACATAGTCCTAAAGGAAAATGGTTTGCTTTTCCAAGAATTTGACTAAACCAAAGGTTTGACGCTTTTCTTTCAGAATTAATTAGAAATATCGCAAAGGTTGAACATGCATATTTAAACACAAAAACATCTTTCAGTTCTCTGAATGCTATCTTTGCCATATTTAAATTAATCTTTAAAAAGAAAATAATAATAAGGTCAGTTACACATCTGTGCTGCAATAGCTGTTGTGTTTCCCCCATTTCATACATAAATACAAAATAATTACGTTGTGTTCTGCATATGGAAATGCTGTTTAAGAGCAAAAACCTGCAAAGCATTCAGTAGGGTTAAAACTAGCAGGAGCTAAAATAGTAGACCACTTCACGCAGCCAGTATCTAACTGTATTGAAAAGCATTTCAGAAGTAGTTAAGTTTCACATTTTGTACTTACTTGAAACAATAAGCTTAGTTCCACTTCCAAATATTTTGACAGCAGCATCCCACAGTCTGATAATGCTTAGCAATATCTCCTGCACTGCACTTTTCTTGCACAGGCTACAGAAAATGTCTCTCTGATTTAGACGCTGGTGATAACTCTGGTCCAGTGCTGAATTTTCAACATTGAGTAGAGTGCCATTTTTAAAAATACTTTGATTTTTGTAATGAGTAAATAGTTCAGGTTTTTAAACCCAGCAATTTCTGAGAAGAAAGCAGTGCCGTGCTTATTTTATAACTATGTTCCAATCCTTTTAGCTCTGGGATTTCTCTAACGAAGATCTTTTGCCTCTACTCTGCTAGGTTTTCTCTGCAGTAACCTCTTTTTGCTGTTTTAAGAAGAAATGACATTATGATTCCCCCCCCAAAAAAAAAAAATTAAGGAAGTTTACTAGTTATTTGTTGATTTAAATATACAGGTAAACAATTTTTTTTTCCTGTGTCCTATCTTGCAAATTACTTATTGTGTGAAAGTACCTTAACTAAAGTTTCATCAAACTCATATTTTGAAGCCCATATTTTAAATGTAAAGTCCATATTCTAAATAAAACTTAATGACGCCCATAATTAAGTTCATTTAAACCACCTTCGTAAGTGATTTTACACTGTTGTCTTTTTTGGCAAAAGTTGTTGCCTCTGCACAGGCACAGTGTAATTGCATATAGCAGTAGAGAACATTTTTGGTCAGAGGCATGGGTATCATTTTAAATTTCTCTGTAACTCTCTTCTTTTTACGATTTGACTTAATTATAGTCACCTCGATAATAGCATGTATTTTCTGAGCAACATACTCTATATGCTTTATACTGAAAACAGCATTCATGCTATTGATTGCATAGCTTCACCACAATTAAAAATAACACAAATAAATACAAGAGTAAACCAGTTACTTTCAGTACGGCCAGAAGCTAGAAAATGATTACATTCCAGGCAATTTTCCTTCCCAATCAACTTAGAGTAAACCACCTCTACGAATAAGAAATTTTTTGCATTTCTCACTTGCTGTTCTAAGAGTAAACTTTCAAGCAGTTTGCTTTTCTTTCTGACAACAGGAATGAATCCATCCCAATATTTAAATTTTTACCTCTCCTCCTTTAGCCATTCCCTGTCCTTAATAAGTATTCAATAATTGTTCTGGAGGCAATCTCTCTGTTCAACCCACCCAACTGGGGCACCACACACAGCTTACAGACAAAACATGATTTATCAGGCAGAAATTAACTTTCTTACAGTCTTTTATTCTTAATTATCTGAGAACCTCAATGATTCTCTGAAAATTAAGTCAATAATAATGGTACTTACTAGAGACAATTAGCTTGGTTCCTGTGCCAAAGTATTTGATCCAGCTGCTCCACACCATGTTTTGACTTTACAATAAGCTATCGTGTTCTCTTGCTGTGCCAATGCTAAAGAAAATTCCATTTTTTTTCCCAATCAGCCCAGGAGACTGAGCGAATGCCTGGCCCTTGGCTGCTGGGAGGATGTCAGGAATTTCAGACTTGCACCTGGTTGTTCAGCTGATATCTAATGTCCTTTGGAGCAAATCACTTTCCTAAAGTGTTGCAAATTTGTTAGCTAACCCCTCCGCTTAACACCTAAGAGTTAAGGGAAGGTTTCTCTTCAATTTTATATACACAAATAGGTGCATAGGATGGTGCATGTTAAAAAACACATACCTTCAGGTGACGATCCTGCTCTTTCCCAAAGGGGTACACCCCCTCTCACCTGCAATTAAGTGACATCAAGTACTACTAGCATGGAGTTCATTTTTGGTTGTCTTAATACAATTCAGCAGAGGGAAAGGAGGGAGAGGCAGCACCATAAGCAGTGTGGAGGCATCCGTGTGCTGCATGTTGCATTTTCTGCCCTCAGTATGTGGTTATTGTCTGCCCATCTCCAGGAATCACCCCAGGCTCTGCAACAGCAGCTCACCGGCAGCTTTTCATATACTAACTGGTGGGAGAAGGAGGCTTTTCCTTTGCGCACGGCTTTCTTATAGAACAGGCAAAGATAATATCAGAGGAGTCACCGCTACGGTCGATCAAACATCCTCCATGCTTAGTTTACCATGTAAAAGAAACTGAATTTGAGTGCTTCTGGGACCTTGTGTGGCACACCAACTGCAAAACAATGTTAAGAAATTATGATTTGTGGCTAGAGAGAGGAACTAGACTGAGGGTGAAGGTCTTTCAATTGAAGTAGGTGTAACAAAAGCAATTATCTACTCTGAAGGCTCCTGGGCAGGAACATCATAATCACAATCACAAAGCGATGGCAGGAGTGATGTAGTCAGAGAACAGTTCCGACAAGTGCTTTTCCTGCCATGTCCTTAGACGCACAGCAAAGGAGGCCACCACCATCTCACCTGCAGTTGCTGGGACTGTTGGATTATGCTCACTATGGTGAGCAGCTGGGAGCTCTCATCAGAAGACACAAAGTGAAGCACTGCGTACTGCAGACAGCTTGTCTAACTCCCCTGTATGATCTGGGCTTGCAAGCATGAGGAGGATGAAGCTGAACTATAGCCATTTGGAGACCTAATACACATTTGAAATTGTTGTGTCACTTTTTCATCCCATCAGACTAATATACTTTAATGAGTTACACTTCAGTGAACCAAGTGAGGACAGTATCAGGGTACCACAGTAAAGGAAAATATTAAGGAGAGGCTTGATGGTAGGGAAAAAACCTCTGTGAATAAATTTCTCAGGCATGAGGGTCAGCATGCACCTCGAGGCAGTACCTAGGAGAGATGCATTGTCTATGGGACATAAGTATGTAAAGTTGTTCTTAACTATGGAAAGCTCTTTTCTTTGGAACTAGCTTTGGTAACTCTGTCTCCAACTTTTTGGGTGGTTCAGATGCAACACCACTGAAACACAGACAGTGATCAGCAAGAAGATGGGGAAAGGCACTGATAAAACTCCCCCCAAAAAAACCAAAAAAAAAAAACCAAAAATGCCCGCCTCCAGATCTCAGGAGGAATAAATACAAAGTCTTGCTCCTCCAACTGCTGCTAACATTTAAGGCAAAATAACACTCCTTTTCCTTTGCTTAAAGTTTTGGAAGCCTTCAGGCTAAAGCTCTCTATTTCAGTTGTCTTTCTCAGGCCAAAGGCTTTGAAGAGCTCCAGTACCACGTGCTGACCTATTTCCCGGAACAACAACAGGGAAACATGCCCCCTTTCCATTAAAAAAACCCTTGCGACCAGATTGCTGACATGCTTGAGGAAAAAAGGAAGAGAAGTTGGAGTGGAGAGGATGGGATAGGTATGGGACCTTCACCGTTCCCTTTGCACTGTGCCTTTGGTCAGTCAAAATCTCTAGCTTTTGGCAGCTGATGCTTCCAAGGTGTGGGCCAGCATCGAGCATGTCCTGCTTCTCCAGAGCCTGTGCCTGAGGCCAGGCAGATCATCCACGCTGAGGGCTGTGAGTTGGGTTCTTTCAGGTTGTTTGTGGTTGAGACGCTGAGGGAGTATTTGTCTCTGTGATCTGGGAGTTCCTACCACAGTGAGGATCCCAGTAGGCGCAATAGTAGGTAGCAGTGTCGTCTGGAATGACATTGCTTATTGTAAGAAAACACAGTTTCTGGCTAGAAAATTTTTCAACACTGTACCTGTGCTCTTGGAAGCCCTCATCTACTGTTTTTGTCTGCAATATGTAGAGAATCCTCTGTGGAGCTTTGTTCACCTTCTGTTGATACCAGTGTATGGTGGTGCCAGCAAAATCTGCAGAGACATTTTTAAAGCTACATTCCAGGCGCACATTTCCTTTAGACTTGGTGAAAGAGAGAGGGCTCTGCACAGGAATTTCTTGTGCAAATCCACCTAGGGAAAAAAAGGAGGAGAAACGCTGTCATTAGCTGGAATGCAGGGCTTTGGGAAGATGCCTGTTAGCAGAGCCGCGGGTGCCTGGGAGGAAAGGTAAGAAAATAAGGAAGGACTTACCAGACCAAGCGGCTGCGGCCACAAGCGCTGCCAGCAGCAGCATGTTTGCTTGTCACGCTCTGCTGTCATTGAGAGTTGGGAGAAGGAAATCGGCCCTGGTGCAGAGTGAGCAATTCCGCATGGGAGGAGGAGGGGACTCCCTTGGGCGGCAGCTGGTGACTCTGTGTGTCAAGGCAGAGGAACGTGTCCCGTGAGCTCCTGTGGGGATGGAGGAGCTGGTGGGAAGGAGAAGAGGGAGAGGGAGAGGGAGGAGAAGAGGGAGGGGAAGGGAAAAGGAAAAGGAAAAGGAAAAGGAAAAGGAAAAGGAAAAGGAAAAGGAAAAGGAAAAGGAAAAGGAAAAGGAAAAGGAAAAGGAAAAGGAAAAGGAAAAGGAAAAGGAAAAGGAAAAGGAAAAGGAAAAGGAAAAGGAAAAGGAAAGACTCTTCTCTGCATGGGCCTTTGCACTGTGGACAGACCATGGATGGCTGTTGTGAAGCTTGGGAAGTGCTGGTCCCCTGTGAGACATCCAGTGTGCTAGTGGTGGTGAAACCACTGGAGATGAGTCTCTTAATGGTCCACATCAATTTTACTCTCATAAAACAGGCCTAGTGATGCCACGTGCTCTGATGATGATGAGGTCTGGTTCAGGAAGCTTTCTGACACCATGATGGGAACACAGGGGAAGGGTCCCTGAGAAAAACATCACCACTGACTACGGCACTGCAAGTGCAGTACTGATGGATGCTGGTAGCTGCTGCAGGCGGAAGGCAGAAAACAACAAAAAGTAAGGACAATTCACTGAAGTAAGAGGAAACTCTGGAAAACTGCCATGAGATCCTATAACTAAAGACAGCACGGGAGAGCACCAATTTCTGTCTGAGAGTTGTGCATCACACCACTGACTAGCCCTGAAGGTACGAACAGGATTCAGTGAAATCAGTGAGCACTTGGGTGCTTAACTTCACTTTGTGTTTAAGATTTTCAGGCCCTGAGGTTACTGGTGTTTAGTGCTTATTTGCAGCTAGCCTGATCTTCTTTCTAAAGTTGCATAGCTCATTCTGTGTGAGGGTCTAGTATTTCAGGTATCCAACCCTTCATGGGGAAAGGAACAGCTGACGAGTAGGCACATACTGGGCTAAAGGCACAAGCAAAAATTATTCCTCTTAGGCTCTTCTTTGAAATGCTTGCTGTGCCCAGGGCTATATATTAACTCTGTGCAAATTTGAAAAAAGTCCATCAAACTTGATAGTTTCAGCAACTCTCCTTCCTTCCAAAAAACCCTCTGTTTGTCCTGTTTCCCTTCACATGAAGTGAAAGAGGAGGATGGTTATAAGCAGCATATCATCTGCTGTGGTAGATAAGAGACTGTAAATCTCTGATTTAAATTGGTCCGTGTGGGATTTTGTGGTATCCAAATTAGGTAAACACTATTTGCAGGGACTTAGAGTTGCTTACACGTAGAGCAAAGACGACTATAGTGGGGACAATGGAAAGCTTTTTCTTAGAAGCGCTAGGCGGTGGCAGGCATATGGTTCCCAGCCCCAAGGTACTTTCTTCAGCATGTTTTCTTCCTCTTAGTGCCTTCTCTTTCCTAGGGGAGAACAGTGGCTGGACTAGAAAGTTGATGTAATGTTTGCTCCCCTCAAGGGCCGCAAGATTTCTGCCATGGCTGTGCAAACAGCATGAAAGGAGCAGGCGGGTTTCCACTGTTTATATGCTATTTCTTAAGGCAGAGAAGACTTCCTTCGTCCTTAAAATAGTAGATGTGTGTTTGAAGACTGGAGTGCTCTTGATCGCCCAGACTTTGAAAAGGAGAGTTGTGCAGGGCTAGCTGCTCTTTTTGGGTAGCAGGAAAAGGTTTGGCCTTCCTGCAGCTGATAACAGAGGGAGTGAGAAGATCAGGAGAGTGGCACAGTTACAACTCTGTGGTTCAGACGTTGAGAGCTGGGGGTTTTTTGCCTTGATGATCTCTGAGTTTCTATCATGGTGAGGATCCCAGTAGGCGCAGTAGTAAGTAGCAGTGTCATCTGGAATTACATCTTTTATTGTAAGAATACACCGTTTCAGGCTAGAAACTTTTTCAACCATGTACCTGTGGGCTTGAAAGCCACTTTCAACGGAGGCTTTCCCTCCTGAAAAGAACAGCAGCCTCTCTGGAGCGTTCCCCTCCTTCTGTTGATACCAGTGTATAACGGTGCCATCAAAACGATCCCCTAATGTTTCAATATCACATGTCATCCGTGCACTTTTTTGGAACTTGGTGATGGACATAGGGTTCTGCACAGGAATTTCTTGGGCAAATCCATCTAGGAATAAAAAACAAGGAGAAATGTTGTCATTAGCTGGAATGCAGGGCTTTGGGAAGATGCCTGTTAGCAGAGCCGTGGGTGCCTGGGAGGAAAGGTAAGAAAATAAGGAAGGACTTACCAGACCAAGCGGCTGCGGCCACAAGCGCTGCCAGCAGCAGCATGTTTGCTTGTCACGCTCTGCTGTCGCTGAGAGTCAGAGGAGGGTGAAAGGGACCCGAGATGGGGACAGTGTTGTGTGGGAGGAGGAGGTGGCTCTCTTGCGCAGTCTTGGGCGACGGGTCTTCTGTGTGCAAGCAGATGTGGCACGTTTGCAGAACACTCTCTCCGGGCTGGCAAATGCTAAGGTAGGTTAGGAGGTTGTAGTCCTGTCTGCTTTTCAGGCAACTACAGGAAACATTGGTAAATCCTGGGGCTGCGGCCCTTGAAAACTTGAGCTGGAGCCACTGAGGAAAGGTTGTGAGACCGATCAGCTCCAGCTGTGTATTGGGACGTGAAGGTTTGAGGCCAGAGGTCACCGCGGTGGGCGGTGAGTGTGTGCCGTCAGCTGGAGGGGTGCGGAGAGGCATACAGTACCCGAGTGGGCAGGAGGCATCGGCCCATGCCGTTAGGGACCTCCTTGTGCTGCCTCAGCTTAGTCACCCAGCCGCAGCACGCCTGAGTGCCCGGGATGTCCCCGTGCTGGTGCTGCCCCCCAGCGAAGCAGCTGGAGGCCATGAGCCTGCAGCGACGGGGGCAGCTGCAGCACGGGGATGTGCCTCCGGTTTGGTTTTGAGTGCGGGAGGAAACGCACAGCCGCAGGATTTTGGTTTCGAAGCTCAGATGAGATGCAAACAGTCGTTGGAAAGGAAGACTGGAAAACAAAAGCGGTGCGGGCTGCTGTCAGCGGCCGTTGTCAAATGGTTAAGGATGCCAGAAACATCTTTAGCAAATTGTTATATACTCCAACCGTACCAACAGTTTAGCAAAAACCATGTTCAGAGCCTGTGGAACTGGAAAACGTCCACTACGGAGGTATTTGTGCTCATTTTTGAAGGTGCAGAGACATGAGAGGAATACCTCAAAGGACAGTGAGCATGTGCACTCTGTCCTCATTCGGGAGCTCAGAGGCACAAAATTCCCTCAGTTTGCTGAGTTCGCTGTCAGGCGAATGCCAGCTTTCCTAGAACCAGTCTTTGATCGTTGAACCTGATTTGTAAAACTCAGTGTACCTAACCCGATGGGCCTGAGAGTCTCTGCTTGGCAGGGGCATAGCCCCTGGCTGGGGATTTCAGGTCTGTGCTGGACACATCAGGTGAGAACCTGTGACCGTGAAATTGGGTTTTCTGGGCTGTTGTCGGAATATGTAGTGGCTGAAAGGCAAAGGAAGACAAAAGAGAAATAGGAAGGAGGGGGTGCAGGTCATCTGGTCTTCTCTCCTTCTTTCATATTGCTGTCTCTTTTTTTGTGAGAAAGCGCTGTGGGGATGGAGAGCTGTTTCTCTGCTTTCCCCAAAGATTCTAATACATAAGAGAAATTTACAGCTCACATTTGCTCATGCACACGGACAGGCCGTGTTTGCTGTCAGGTGAGTGCTTCGAGTACAATCAAGCCTTCATCTTAAGAGTCAAGTTCAACATATTTACACTAAAGTGACAGGGACTCTCCAGCTTCTGGATGTTACAGATACGGGTGAGGACTGAAAGGATGTACTGATTGTTAACAG
>VFFE01007989.1:40276-62959 GCA_008921705.1 Burhinus oedicnemus | reverse complement strand
GGGAGAGGGAGAGGGAGAGGGAGAGGGAGAGGGAGAGGATTGTTAAACCAGCATTTTTCCTGAAGCTTCATCTAAATAAATTGAACTTCAGCAGAATGGTTTCAGGAGCTAATAAAGCTTAAGGATGAGCAGAGGGAAACATATGCCCTTCTTTAAGAGCAATGCGTGAGGAAGAGAGAGGGAAACCTCAAGAAAATCAAGGTTCTTCATCTTGATGATACATATGCAGGTATGCACATACCACCAGGGTATGTATTTTCAGCTCAGTTGACCTGGGTAGCAGAGCTTCAAATACAGAATAATGTCACTAATTTCCAGTACCTAAAAATCTTCATCTATCACTGAATCATGAGGAGAACAGGGAACACAACCTCACAAGATGTATGTCTTGTTATTTATTTATCATTTATAGAAACGTTTGAGAAATCCCTGAGGTGGTTTTTTTTTTCCTAATTGCCTAGTCGAAGCCTTATTTTTCAAGGCTTAAGTAAATTTTTATTTAGATTTCTCAATGGCTCAGATGCTTTTAATAATTTTCCTCTGAGTCAATCGATCATTTGATGTCTGGTTTTCCACTGATAGCACACAAAGAGTGCTGTTAACATCAAGCACATCAGAGACAAAGGCTCTAGATCCCATAGATGCTGTAAATATTTGTATGAAATGCTTAAATGTATTATATTTAGAGAAAACTTTTACCATAGTGGTTGTCAAATAGTTTTGTAACAGCTCACTGTAAACCTGCAAATATTTTCACAGATGTTCCTGTATGAACTGCCTTTTAATTCAAAGCCCAGTAAAGGCAGTATGGTTTCATACACCTCTGCTAGACATCCACTGGAGCTCAGGGGCCACCACTGGTCTGTTAACCACGTGCAGGGGAAGCACAGAGAAACGTGGGCCCCCGCACACAGCGACCTGTCCAGCTCTCCTCCTGCCTTTCCCAGCCATCTCTGCATAATCCATGAAGAATGAAGTAAGCCTCAGTATTAAAGACCTTCTTAAATTAAAGATGCAGTTTGAAAATATTGGCCAGATATTTTGCACAATGCCACAGAACATAATCAAGGTAACTCTTGCTTTTGTTTTTTTGGGGTTTGTTTGGGGTTTTTTTTGACAGAGAGAGAGAGGAGGGTGAAGAGACCAAGAAATGAGCAGACACAGAAATTAAACTATTTTCTCATTTCTAAACACTAGAGCCCAGGGCACACAAGGGGAGCTGGAGGGCAGTCCCAGTGCCCCAGGGGTGACCTTTCTCTCTGGCAAGCAAAATGGCCCCCCGGAATGGGGCCTTCAGGGCCTCATGGGCCACCATCCAAGCCACAGCAACATCTGGTAGTAATGTCACCAGCCTGCCATTAGACAAGCAGGCATCCTGTGGCTGGCCCACAGATCGCTCAGCAGCGAGAGATTCTCACACCAAGCACTCTTGGTAAAGGAGGAGCTGGCAAAGGGAGGCAAGTACCCACATTGAGCGGACCGAATGAGAAGAGGCTCATTGGAAGCCCCGAGAATGTCTCCGCAGCCCAACAAATGCAAGTGAGCTGGTGCCAGGAGCAGCAGCAATGGTTGGCGGGTCAAGCCCATGGAAGTCAACAGACCACAGAAGAGCAATGAGGAAGAGCCAATGGAGGTAGATCCAGCTCCCACAGCGCTGACGGGGCACTACACCACCATGGCCAGGATGCCTCCAGCAGCATGGTGCCCAAAGTGCTGCAGGACCACTGAGGCCTCTCAGGGACACTCCAAAGAGCCAGCACCCAACAAGCGGTGCCAACCCCACAGCTGATGCTAGCAGTAAGTGGGCCATCCACACTGCCACTCAGCAGGCACATCAGGAAGATCACCCAGCTGATGTGACACAGATGAGCCCTGCTTTCCCACCTCCCACCCCCGCCCCTTGTGAAGGGGAGCCATCTGCTCTGCCCTGAGTCCTGGGGAAGAGGTGAGGCAAAGGGCTGCAGTATTCTGGCCCGCAGCACCATAGCACCAGGAGGAGACCTTCCCGCTCCCTACAACTACCTGAAAGGAGGTTGTAGTGAGGTGGGCGTCAGTCTCTTCTCCCAAGTAACAAGCAATAGGACAAGAGGAAACTGCCTCAGGTTGCGTCAGGGGAGGTTTAGGATGGATATTAGGAAATCTTTCTTCACCCAGCATTGGAACAGATGCCCAGGGAAGTGGTTGAGTCACCATCCCTGGAGAGATTTCGAAGACCTGTAGATGTGGTGCTGAGGGACATGGTTTAGTGGTGGACTTGGCAGTGCCAGGTTAACGGCTAGACTTGATGCTCTTAAAGGTCTTTTCCAACCTAAACGATTCTATGATTTCTATTTCAGAGCCATGGGGAAGAGGCGAGGAGAGGGGCTGCCATCTTCTGGCCACCAGCCCCATAGTACCAGAGGAGTATGTTGGAGACAGCTAGAGACTACTGGAGACCATCAGAGACCACTGAAGACCGCTGGAGACCACCAGACACCACTGGAGACTGCCGGTGACCACAAGAGAGTGCTGGAGACCATCAGAGATGGCCAGACTCCACTGGAGACCACCAGAGACCACTGGACACTGCTGCAGCCTGTTGGACTCCCCTGGAGCACCAGCCAGGTTATTGAGGCCTGGACTTGGCATTTTTTCAGTCTGAACATCAGAAAACCAGTGGAGGGGTGGCTGTCCTTAGCTAGGTCCACCTCAGCTACTGAATGGGTGGGTGAAGATGAAGCCAGACCCACCCTGGCAGAGCGCACAGAATAGCAACACACCATCAAAGAAGGTAGATGCCCCATCCCTGCAAACATTCAAGATGCAGATACAGCTCTTCCTTTGGAGAATCAGAAGAGTTCACTTCTGACAAGAAGTTTCAGCAAGACTGGTCAATAAACAATTAAAAACACAACAAAAAAGCCAGGAAAATCCAATTTAAAAACCAAATAATGGTCTCCTCTCTTATTTGGCGCTTTTGAGGCTGCATGCAGAGTCTTGTGACCCATTCTGGTCTCCCCAGGGCAGGAAAGATGCTGATATATGTGGCGTGGGCCCAGCTCAGCACCTTCAAGATGGCGAGGGGCCGGGCCACAGGGCACACAAGGGCAGGCTGAGGGAACTGCTGGTGTGCAGCTGGGAGAAGAGAAGGCTCAGGGCTGGCTCTGACTGCTCATCTTCCGGAACACTGAAATGGTTTTCCTCACCCAATACCACCTAGAAAATCATCCTATTTTGCTCTCACATGCACTTCACTGTTGCTATTTTTGGTATTCAGAACAGCAAAGGAGAGCTTGATTTCCCCCAGTTTGCAGCCCTACTCTCTTTGGTAGGATACAAAGCCACGTGCTCAGCTCTCCTACCCACTTCCTGAGTCTTATTGATCAGAAAAGAAGTATGGAAGCATTCAAATGTGAGTGTTCTTTGCCAATGTGCACAGAAGGAGCATTGCATCTCAAGTTCATGAGATGTGTGAGGAAAACAGCTTCAGCTTCATGGTAGGAATAAAAGATGGAAGTGAAGCTTTGCTGTGAAAACTGGTTCTACAGAAAAAACCCCCAAACTTCTGTGAGTTCCTGAGCTCCTCTGGCTTTAAGGTCTTTAAGCCCACAGTCAGTAAGGAGCTAGCCATGGTGTCAGCTCTCTTGTTACACCTTGCTTTCTAATCAACAGCACTACTTGCTTTACTCCCAGGTGAAGCCATGGAGCAGACTGGCAGGGAGCCAGCACAGGTTACTGGAGCCCAGGGCTTGCTGCAAACCAGGGAACTCAACTCACAGTCTTGGTGCACCTCAGTGACTTCATGTCAAGTTTGCTCTGTACATAAGTAAAAACACTGGGGCTTTTTGGTTTGTTTTGGTTTTGGGGGGTTATTTTTTTTTCTTCCTCTTTTCATCTGCTACATCACCTCTTTCCCTCTTAGAGCAAAAAAATCCAAACTATTCCATCACTTACTCATGTATTTTGATTTGAAACAATGGTTTGCACTGCAATAATGTTATGGCCTCTCCTCATATAAAACTCATGTGATTCTGTCACCCATTCCTGATTAATGTTCACAAAACATGGCCAATGGAAGCTGCTCAACACTCTTATCATATTGCCCTCTCTTCTGCAATGACAGTAACATGTAACACCCCTGGAAGCGCACGCTTTAACTGGTCTCCTCTACAGCCCACAAGGAAATTCAGCAAACCCAAGTGCTGGCTCTTATAAAGTCATACATACTAGTTTTGTTATGCCTATGTTGTTATGGCAGGTCCACTGTAAAAACCCTTTGTTTTGTCCAGGTACTCTGCCTCCTTCTGTTTGGTGCACCAGCCAGGAAAGGAATTTATTCTGCCATGGTAGAATACGTGCAGAGGAAACAACCTGACCAGTGCTTGGCTGTTTGCTTCTGGCCAAATGTTTGACGGCAACCCAAGGAGATGGCACTGAGACCTCTGCACACTCCCCAGGCCATGTGTTGTGGCAACCAAACACATTAAATGTGACTGGAATTTTCTTTCAAATTAAAAAATTTGCTTGGTGGGGCTGACTCATCAACTGACTGACGGATGTAAAGAGAGGCTTAAAGACTTACCGTGTAATTCCTAGTTTCTCAGAAAAACAGGTTAATATGGTTTTGCTACACTGAAATACTTGGTCGCTTTTAGGATTCTCGCTCATTCTCCTCTACGGCCTTCCCACAACACCTGTAATGTGGGAGAGAGGGAAAAAAAAGCAAACAACAAATCAGTGTTGACTGAAGAAGATGAAAAGGATGTGTACATCTTCTTTCAAAATTTTACTTCTGGAATTAATTCAGTGAAACCAACTGTGGAGTTGCTTATTTATTTCCAATTTTCCAGGACTCCTTAAAAACTTCCATACAAAAGCTGTATTCCTTCTAAGCAAGTTGCCCACATTTCTAAAATTCCCAGTATATAAAGCAAAGATAATCTCTTAATCAGTAAGGGATTAGGATTTTGAGCGCCTCCGTGGTTTGGAGGGTTTAATCAATAAAGTGCTTGAGCTTTGAAAGGACAGGGTGCAGAACCTTCTAATTGGGAGATCCCTTTAAGCCCTCAAGGTACGTGGCACAAAACCTGAGGCTAACCACTTCTAGAGGAAGAAACAGTACTCTTCAGCTGGGCCAAAAGGCCCTACTCAGTTTAATTCGGGTGCTTATAGCACCCAAAGAAAATGCATTTCCATTTGATTCTGCCTATCACTTTATCCGGTGCAATTTGCACATACCTCTGCGCTGGGTAATGGAGAGCAATATTTCACTGCAGGCATGCAATGTATCAGCATTTGCCAGAGGAAGCAAGGTAAGTTATTCCTTCAAGGAGGCAAGAAGGAAATATCTGACTTAGAGCTATATAAAAATGCTTAAAATGGTCATGTGAGTGCCATTATGCCCTTCTTGCTTTTATTAGGTTTGAGTTTAGATCTAGCCAAAGTTATCACTTAGGAAGCCCTGGAAATTGGCAGTTTATGTTTATACATAGAACATGTATATAAACATATGAGCAGAAAGAATTAAACTGACTTGTGGGCAGCTAGTATGCCAGACACTAACAAAAGACTGTCCTGGAAGTAAATTTGTGGTCTTTTCTCTTATAAGATCACTCAGTGAATTGCCAAGTCATAGCGCATGGTAAGATTAATTGAAGAAGTGAGAACATTTTTATCTAAGCTGATTTCCTTAGGCTCTAATTCAAATCTCACTCATAATTGTGTAAATCAGGAATACTTTTGCAGATGTCAATGAAGCACATAAAACTAATTTGAGGAAAGAAACAGACAATTAGTATCTGAGGAAGATGGAAAAAGTGCTATTGGCTGCTGTTTCGAATGACAGAAGTAACAGAAAGGAAACTTCTCAGGAAAATCCACAGAAATACTCCTGTCAACATAAGAAGAAAGGAACAGACTTGGAGAGATCTTCTCAAAGAGAATGCATTTATCTAGCTAATAATTGCTTGCTAAAGGGCAAATAATCCTTGTTAAAAAGAGCAGGCAAAAGCATCAAGCTGGGTTTGCGGTTTTTTTTCATTTTTATTTGCTAAATACATGTCTAGGGGAGAAGGTGCTTTCTTTCCTCAGTAATTTGTCTTTGCCTTGAAATGAAAGCTACAAGTTAGTTGATAAATGCATCAAAATAGCCTTCCATCCTCCACCCCCAGAGGAGCTACCTGTGAAGTAACGTTTACTCCTTCCATCAAACGCTGTTTGCTAATAACTGACTAGCACAAGGCAAGCACTGCAAAACGAAAGGAGAGGGTTTTTTAAATAATTCATAATACATTGTTGAAACAGATAACATTTCTGAACGATTCTCAGTTCTGATGCTTGTCTACATGGGAGGGGGGGAAATAAAAGCTTGTTCTTTAGGATATTTGAAAAAAAAAAAAGGAAATAAAGGGAAAAGCAGTGATATGATGCTATGTGCACATGAGTATTTGAATATGGGGGGCTGAGAAGAGCATCATTTGGAAAGATGTGGATGTCCTGCAGTCCAGGAATGAAAAGAACACCACGCCCTAGGCGAGCCAGAAGAAATAGCACGTTATTAGTAGTGAAGACTTCTCCAAGCAGTAATTATTATAAATAATGAACAGGCACAAATTACACTTTGTTCACTAACCGGTCAAGAACCTGGAAAACAAGGGTCAAAGCCATCTAAAAAATTATCTCCTAAGAACTGCTTTATTTCCACCTCCCCATCAGCGGATGCTGCCTGCTTCTCCCTGGTCTTGTCACAGCAGCAACGTGGGGCTGGAAACACCCACCTGAGCGTTTTGGTAGTGCTCTGTGCTCCTCTCTCCTCTCTGCCTCCACCGGGGCCTGCCCTGCAGCAACCCCCATGGAAAATACACTACAGACGGCCACACACAGAGCACGGTCCACTTCAACTCCATGGCTACGGTCTACCTTTTAATCCAATGTAGCTCAAACAAAGACAACAGGAGAGCAGCAGGGTGACACCTTCAGAAGCAGCGGGGCCCGTCCCTGTGGTCCGTGATCTGAGTGGCATTTTAAGACCCCTGACTGACAGAAATAACAGCTCTGAAAAGGGCAGGGAGGGGATTCCCCCAAGCCCGCATATCCGAGGCCACAAGTTACACAGCAATGGAAGGGAGGCCAGCTCATTTTGACCAAGACAGCATGTTTCCCACCTAATCTAATCACTAGAACCATCACCCTGCTGAAAACAGACTAGAGAGGATGCCTGTATTCAGCTGAAGAAGCTGTATTTTACTCCCAAACCCTCCCTCTAGACTTGCAGATGTTCATCACCTCCAAAGTCTGACGTGTAGGCAAACACAATATAAACCAGCATTTTTAATGCCCTCTTCACAGAATCATTGCTAAGATGAGCCCATCTTCTTCCTCAAAATGTATCTTTTCACTCATATATTAATTATGATAGCCAACAAAATTGCACAACCTGCATTTTTACAGCTGTCCTAACTTCTCACTGCTATTACCTCTAAAGGAGCCTTCTGCTTGCTTCATTTCACCTTGTCTGGCCTTTCTTTTTCTCTTTCCTTGTTCTGACACATTTTTTCTGTGTCACTGTAGGCTAGAATTTTAAGGTCATTTAAACATTTTTTGCAGCTTCTGCGACCTAAATTGCTTTATTCTCAGTAACTATATGTAAAATAGGAATGAAAACATCTACCTCCTAGCAATAACACCTACTCCTCTGGAATATGCACTGAAGACAAGACTGCAGAGTGCCTGAATGTCACAGTAGTGGAAATCACATAAGTAGAAAGACAGCCATGCAATTTTAGAAATCCTTTCTCAGTTCTTGCATTTTAATGTTGATTACAGATTTTTTTTTCAGAGCGTTATGGAAGAGTAAACATTTAAACACATGGGTGGAAACATAGAATTTTAAGAAGCACAAGCATCACTGGGTATCTCTTACCCTTTTTTTCATTCTGCTAACCAAGCTGTTAATTTTCATGTACTCCAGAGTCTTGCCAGTTTGTATCCCAAATTATCTCCCAGTCACAGTGGCAAGGAAACAGGAAGAAATAGTCAGCTGAAGGAAAGCAAAGGAAGTTCCCCACCCATGCAGTGATCCAGACATGTTATCTCAAGAAGACTCCAGGTTATAGACCTGCAGTTTAGAAATGAACACGTTGTAAAGATCTGTAGAAAGTCATTACTAAAAAGAAATAAACAAAGCAAGTAGAGAGTGAAGCAAATATGCTGTTCTAGAAGAATTTGACAGAATGGTAAGAAATAAGGATGGGACTGACTATATAGGAAACTTGAAGAACACTAAAGATATAAGATCAAAAGTCTTATGAGAAAAACAGTGAAATGAAACCAGAATGAGTAAAGTGAATTTTCCCAAAAGGAATGCCAAGGGTGTTTTTAATGGCCAACAGAGAAACCTCTCTTCCCTTCCCCCCCACCTTGATATTCTGCATTGCTATTAAGTATACAAAACAAGCAGTGGCAGTTACAACACAAGGAAATAAACACCAAATCGTATTCAGCACAAAAAACCAAAGGAGGCAGGGGATGCATGAAGGGAATAGAACAGAAATGCAAAGAGATGCCTTTATTTCTCAAATTTGTTATATTAAAATATACATTTTCATCATCACATACTTCTGAAGACTGGGAATCCTCTTCAGAGGACCCAAAGTGGCCCTATACACAACAGAAATGACTGCTGTTTCTGTGGAGTATAGCAGGAGCTAAAAACATCAAATGTCTCTCAAAGCCTCATTTCTTTTATTATATACCCAACAGGGAGTGCATAGTGTAATCACTATGAAAATCTGAAATGGAAACACTTTCCATTCTCTATTTCTTTCACCCCTGCAAGAAATAAATAAATAAATAAATACATAAGGCATGTATGTCTTCAGATC
The DNA here is from genome assembly GCA_008921705.1 of Burhinus oedicnemus. Lineage (NCBI taxonomy): Eukaryota > Metazoa > Chordata > Aves > Charadriiformes > Burhinidae > Burhinus > Burhinus oedicnemus. The sequence goes on along the minus strand of VFFE01007989.1, from coordinate 54,098 downwards.
TGAAGAGGATCTTGTTTGAGAAAAGCTTTTCCTAAACACGTATCTAGGGGGGAAGTCAAGTCTTCGAGTATTTGTCACATAAATGCGCTATACAGATAAAGCTTCTATCCATTTAATTCCAGTACATAAACCAAGTGCTCTTCTGTTAGAACAGGGGTAAATTGTAGTCTCCACTGTATAGTCACATCATGAGTATTAGGACCTGCATGTATCAAATCTTTTGTTCTTATGAATAAAGCTGTAAGAGAAGCTTGAAATCTCAAGTATTAAATAAATGTGATTGTCGCGGGATGGAAGTATCAGACACAGTTATGATTTAGCAGCAATTTGGTTTATTTGTGATTTGAGGCAGATCAAGAGATTGAGTTCTAGCAGCACTTAATCATTAACTGAGTTAAAGGTTTGCAAAGTGATTTAACTAAATAAATGAACAGCAACTTGATTACAGATTCGAAGATGACAAGATTCACACTGACTTACTATAAGGTATCCCAATATAAGAGCAAAACACAGATTTCAGATTAATATATATACATATAAACAAGGAATGTGAGCTCACACACACACACTTACACGAACACACACACACCGCAGTTTATAACCGCTGAGATCAAAGATCTCTTAGTATAGCACAACTTATTGAGTCAGTGGGTACCCCTTTTAACTCCTACACGTGCACGGAAAATGGAAGAACATCCACATCCATAAAGCTAAAGCATACAAACATATAAATGGAGAGGTGGATGAAAAAGAGAGACTAGTCTACATTTAAAATTTCCCTTTTGAGCTAGAGTAAATACTCACAATGCATCGGCATTCCTCAACAGGCGATTGCTGAGGTTTGAGAGGGAATGTCTCACCCTAGTCTTGTAGTCCTCGAGAAGTTTTACCTGACAGGGGAGATACTGGCCACAGCCCGCTGCGATCCAAAAGAGCTCAAAGGGTCTTCACTAGAATAGCTACTTATAGGATTGAGATAATTGACTTTCATCAGGTAATTTTCCACTCCAGCCCAGCATGGACAATGGAATAGTCCAGTACTTTCTGCTGGTTACACAAGCCCAGGACTTGTTAGGACTTGTGGTCCTGGTACTCCCCTCTCTGTGGCCACAGTCCATATGTTGTCAGGAGTGATCAATTAAAGTTATTATGTTCAAACGGTAGGAGCCATGGGAACCAGGTACACTAAGGGGTTGCCTTAGTGTTCTAGTCTGTTGCTCTCCACCATTTCTTCCTTTGATGTTAGACCATTCTGTATTGTTCTGGTCATGGTATTATTATGTGGCCCAGGTGGGGAGGGAATCACGCCAAGTATCGAGAGGCCTGAGAGTGGCGGGGGGGGGGGGGGGTTGCACCACCACAGTTATAAAGAGAAAACATCTGTGTGATTAAGTATCACAAAAGCAATGAGCATTTTTTGCTTATTCTTTTTCATCAAACGTCAATGCTGATGCTTTTTTCTGAGTAACATTCAAAAGAAATCTCCATAAAGACAGAAGCAAATGTGAGAAATACAGGCTTCTATCGAATATTTCATTAACAAAAAGAAATTAGACAATACAGCAATGCAGATGAATAACAACTAAAATATTTTTACAAACATGAAGATGCCAGAGACCCCAAGACTCGTCTTGCAACATCATTAACATCAGAGTGACCAGCTAATATTTCATCAACATTACGTGGGTCAGTTACCTTCATTCATTTGCAGAAGATACATCATTTCCCTTTATTATCACAATCCCTCATTACTGAGCAGCATCATGCTTTAAAAAAAAGATGTTCAGATCTTATCTAAAACCCTGGCAAGTCTCCTTTTCCTTTAGGATTTTGTATGTGGAGTCCTGAAAGAGGAAGGAAGGTACTATTTTTGTCATTTTGTACGTTGGTGCCAAATTTGGTATGCACATTCAGACTAAGGACATTTATACCATAGACATTCACTTGATTGTGGTGATGTCAGAGGTGAAACATAGGGGATTGGTCCCTCTGCATGAACTTAGCAGAGACGCAGAGACCACCTTACCGTTCCTTAGCAATGCACCACGGGACATTTGCTGCTACACTGTTGATGGTGAGGACTGCTTCTTGGAAAGTCCTGAACTGTTTTGTGTTCTTGACATCTTTTTCCTTGCACTTCAGTAGCTCTTTTCCTTCTTTGGCCTTCATCCTTGATACCTTTCTGGAAAATGATGGCAGCCCTCTCAGCCTTTGTCTTGCTCCTTCTAGTCATTGTCTTCTTCCCTAGGCCCTCCATGCCCCTAATCAACTGCTTAGTCTTTGTCTGACTTCACCCCAGATGGAATTTCTCTTTCTTGAACCTGAGGAATGAGAAATGTCCATAGTCATACAGGTGAGTTCTCACCATGGCTGTGCACAATGCTTGCCCTTCCTACAGAAATATTTTGCCTGACACACAAGAAGGCATTTGACCTGTGACCTACTCATGCCTCCAGAACATTTGTCTACTCCCATGTTTGCAAACTGTAGCAGAAACTCATGGCACTCCACCTGATATTGGGTTACCTATTTCCACCCTGCAGTTGTTTATGCATGGTTTATTGAAGTTGAGGATGTCTCTTCTGTCATAGCTTTGGCTGGTATGGAGTATGGGGCCATAGAACTAAACCATAAGATACAGTTTTTTCTGGTTCATGGATACCATGAAATCCAGAATATGATGTAGACAAGGAAACCTACACTTCTTTAACAATGCTTTTCTGCAATCTAAATTCAAAAGACCGGACCACGAACTTCACTGTTTCATACAAACTTCACTGTTTCATACATATGATGACATCAAAGCATGAAGGGTGGAGCCTGAGAGACATGTTAAGGAGGCTTTCACCCACCAGTAGCCTGCTGGAGTCCAGGTCCACATGCAGTCACAACCAGCAGATCCAGCCCTCCCCCAGCTGGAGGAGGGCGATGGACACGATGTGTGGGTGGGCTCCCAACATGAAGCTGGTGGTATCAGTCCAGTCACTTTTAAAATGGATGTCTGCCTCCTAGGAAAGGAAATATCCACAGCTGGCAGTAACTGAGCTTCCATTTTGGAAGTTTCCTTGGAGAAAGTGCCAGATGCTAAAAAAGCTCCAAGAGACAAAACACTGGTGGGTCAACGTGATGTAGCTCGTGGCAGTGCTGTCTGTGGGGATATGCTTTACTCTCCAGGAGTGTGAAGACAGGTCACCAAGTTTTTAAATTAATCCTGCAGGTATTTAGGAAATAGGAGAGTGGTTGCTGATCATACTGATGTGGGTAAGAAGCTGGCTGGCCAGGTGGCCATCCAACTCTCAAAGGCAACTGCCTGCCTCTCTTAAAGAGTCCTTATGTGCCTGGAAGATAGTTGCCAAGAAGGATTGAGGATTTTGCTGTTTATACACCCACCTGAAACCACCTGAGAATGCTGGTGTGATGAAATTACTGATGATGTTATTCAGATAGAAATCAACGTCATTGTTTGGTTTTTTAAATTGATAAAAGAAACTACGAAAAACACTCTTCTAGCACACGTATGGTAATTAGTTTGCAAAACTGGTGGAATGAGTGCAGAAAGCTGCCAGCGTACATCTATTCAGTTAAAGAATCTCAACATTTTGATGCCAGCTCAGCGAGAAAACAGGCCCTCGCATATGCCCAAACGTGGATCTGGAGGATCAGCAGGCAGAGAGAGGACAGAGATTAATTCCCTTGCCAGCAGTGCCTTTGAGGACTTTGAGGAAAAAAACAGGCTTTAAGGGGCAAGGGTTTCAAACAACGTGGGATTTATGAGCTAAAACCTATTCTTTGAGTTACACTTGAAAATGAACTGGTAGCCAGTACATTTTCAGAACATGCTTTCCTCTCTGCAAAGGGCCCCACAAGGCAAATGCATACATAGCACATCTGGAAACAATTACCTATAGTCGTACTACTTGCATTCCCATACTGTGGGGGATGCAATCCCGTCAAGTGGACCCCACAATTCAAAAAGGATGTTAAAGTCCTTGAATGCATCCAGAGGAGGGCACCAAAGCTGGGGAAGGGGCTGGAAGGCATGTCATCTGAGGAGCAGCTTAGGACACAGGGTCTGTCTTGTTTGGAGAAAGGAAGACTGAGGGGTGAACTCACTGTTTTCCAGTGCCAGGAGACGTGGGAACAGCTCAAAGCTGTGTCCCTCAGGAGAGGTTTGGACTCGACATGAGGAAACATTTCTTTACCGAGAGGGTGCCCAAAACCTGGAACAGGCTTCCTAGAGAGGTGGTCCATGACCCATGCTGGCCAGTGTGGAAGAGGCATTTGGACAACGCCCTGAATAACATGCTTTAACTTTTGGCCAGCCCTGAAGTGGCCAGGCAGCTGGACTAGATGAGTGTTGTAGGTCCCTTCCAGCTGAGCTATGCTACTCTAATCAAGAATGTGAACAGAGAAAAAGCAGCACTTTTTCCCACTTTGTGGGAATTTGGCAGAAAGTAAAATAAAGACACCTTGTCCAAAGGTGCACAGCAGTTCAGCAACTGGATTTCACAGGAGTGTTTTGGCAGTCAAAGAAATTACACTGCCAATAGAGCTGATTAGCTTTGAGCAGGATGTGTGAAGGGCGCAACAAGTCTATGGATGTTTCCCATGGAAAGTACTCCACTTTGCTTGAAAGCCAAGGCTCTTGCAGCTTGGGCACCTTTCAGTTTTACAATGAAAACTTAGTATGTCTCTGAGGAAACAGGGACTTGCACAGATTAAGGTGAAAACTCAGCTTCCCAGTTAAAAATGTCTTTAAGGAAAATGTACAATCGGGCCATATCTGTGCAATGCCATTAGTCCAGAAGTTATCCCAGAGGAACAACAGGTCACAAGGAAGTGATCTGTTTGGTTGCCTGATTTATAAAATTTCACCTGGCATGTAAGGCTCAGATTGAATCCCATCCTACCATCACCTTGAAGACATCCATTTTACCCATGTTCTTATGCTTCATAAAATGGGCTTGCATAAGTGTTATCAATTCCAAGTCAGCACCAATTCTTTTGATAAAAATAACCCCCTGTGGTGTCTGAGTAATCATAGTTAAATTACACCACCACTTACATACAGGTCTGTAACAATATTCGCCTCCTGGTTCTGATACAATAGAACTTCTTTATGTAACAGTTAATATTAACACATTTCAAGAAGCAGGAAACACAGATCCATATACTTTTCAGGGGAAAATATTTTAAAGACACTACATTAGGGTAAACAAAAAGGCAAAACCCCTCAAAGTCTGGAGGAAGACTCAAAAGTGCTTCTTTACAAGAGGGTTTTCGTCCACTCACTTGAGTCAACTGGAGGGAAGATCTGAAGAGAGCCGTAGTTCCCTCTCCCACCTTACTCTCACCATTCACTGAGATCCCGTGCTTAGCATTGCTCCCAAAGTGTTTCCACCAAGACTGGATCAACTGTCAGATGCTACCACTATTTATAAACTTAAGCTCCCACTCTCTTCTGTTAGTTCCACATCCACTTTTCCCCTTTCTAATACTGCATGAATCATAATCCAAAATCACTCTCCACTCCATTAACAAACTAAACACAGACTCTTAGAAGTACACAGATGACTATCGTCACATCTGTCTTGCGATTAGAGGGATCAGCACTATAAAAATACCTGCGGTTAGCAAATATTCATGTTGCATTTATCAGCATTTTCATTCCAGTACACACATTATGAAACAATGCTGTTGTGGTAGGAGGAAACTGGCAAGGAAGGCTGCTTTGCTGCTCTATTAATACCTTAGATTATAGTGCAATAATCCTGCACTCTACAGATTCCCAGATTAGGTCATTGAAAAATTTTTTAAAAAGTATATGGCTTTAAAAGGCTTGCAGTATTGGGTCAAAAATGCCACAGACATTGGAGCAAATCCTTGACATAACATCAACTCACCATGCTGATCCCAGTCTATCCAAAACCATATTCACCACGGCTGGACCAAGGGCTCTCTGCTTGCCTGGCTAACTCAACAGCAGGGCACCCTGCCTGGCAGAGCCAGTAATTCTCAAATGTCCTATTCAGGAAGATGAGGCCAAGGCTACAGAGACTTTTGTTAAACGGAGCATAAGAAAAGGACTGTACCTTCCTGAGACTCAAAAGAATTTCTACAAAAACTTAAGTATTTCTGCAATGACTGCAGGAGATAATTTTACAGCAAGTGACGCCTAACAGAATTCTCAGATGCCTTTAGGAATAAGAAAGGGCTCTAGTAATCTCTCTCCCTTATGTGCAGTCTCTAGAAAGCACGCCTGAGAAACAGAGGAAAATCGGAGTGAGGAGATGGGGAAGCTGAGAACATTATCCGCCGCAGTGGCTCTTCTGCAACCACATCAAGACTGGCATGATGTCAGTGGAGGTCTGGAATAGCTGCACAAGCCTCAGACATTGTGGACCAGCAGGTAACACTCTGTGACGTAAATGAGAAGATTGTGTTCCTTTTTTTTCACAACACAATAAAAAGTGAAGTTAAAAATATCAAATCCACCAGACCAAAAAGATTTCCATCCTACTCAAGTGATGAGAGGAATAAATCCTGTCAGGAGACTGAAAGAGATGTACTTTATAAACATATGCATCTATTATTCCCAAAGCTGTTGTTCAGAACTTCTATAGTCAGTTTCTCTTCTCCCACAGGTCTTCTCCAGTTCAGTAGATGTCACTTCAGTGAAAACCACAACGCAAACCTGACATTTACTGAAGACGAGCAGGACCACATGAGCTCTACCGTGGCACTGCAGACAAATCTAAACATCACCCTTACTCACGTATTTCCACTCGCTTCAGTGAAAGCAGAATTGCCTCTGAGGTGTGGGAATAATCAAGAGAAAATTCTGCTTTTGGTTGCACCTGAGCAGAGCCGTGCAGAGGCCCTGCTGGGAAGCCTGCTGAAGACAAAGAAGCCACGTGGGAGTCAGGGGAAGCAGAATTTGCTCTCCATCACCTAGAAAAGGAGCATCTTTTCTACCGCACAGGTCACACCCACTTTAGCACCGCTGCTCCTTCATTGCAGTCCCACTCATTTGCAACTTTCTGGGCATCCATGTGCCTGTTCTATTCAGAGGGAAGAGTGGTATCGCTGCCCAGAGCCCAGGTCAGGGCTCGAGCCCATTTTTCTGTATTCCATCATACAGGAAAAAAACCCACATTCAACAAGAGGAGAGAGAACCTTTTCAGTTTCATCATTCCACTGTCACCCCATAAAGTTTTGTTTGGTTGGTTTTTTGAACATAGAATCAAAAATACATTCCAGGTGTATCCAGATTCAAACATACCTCCTGCAATACCACAAATGCATGACAATCCCCCACTGAAATATGCACCCACAGCTCGGCAGGTACCAGGAGTGTTCAGCTCTGTGGTTTCAGCTCATTAAGGAGAGGGATGGTGTCACATTGTGGACATCTGGACCTTCACTCCCCTAAAGCTCAACAATATTCATATCTGGACATTTCATGCCCTGACTCTTACACTCCCGAGAAGGATTTCCAAATGTTTATGGATTTCCTGGAGTTAATGGTTGGCTACAGTGTCATTAAAGCACATTCTGGAAGTAGTTAATTAGTGTTGAGAGACAACGGGTACGTTCTCACAGATGAGGAAGATTCGATCCTTGAGTTGGTCAAGGACGAACCTGAGAAAGAACCCCTAATGTAGTAAAGCAAGTATTGTTATAATTCTTAAAGAGAAACATTCTGGAGCAAGACAGACATATGGACCTTGAAAATGCTACTAATCTACATGTTGTCCTGGTTTGAGGTAGAACAGGACCAATTTTGTTCAGTAACTTTACTTTTTAGCTAAGCCTCTTCTAACTGCTGAAATTGACAGCATGCTGTGCAGAAAACTGTTCACTCTCAGAGTGATAAGACTCATGTTTACAGTTGATGCTAAGGAACGGTATGCAGAGAGGCTCTTGCTTATACTTACTGCTATAACAACCAAGGCCAGACAACTTTGTTACTTGCCCCGTTGGAGGGTCGGAAGCGGAAAAGCACAGAGGGGTCACCCCTGCGGGGAGGAGCGGACAGGACAGGTGACCCAAACCTGACCCACAGGGTATTCCATCCCATCTGCCTCATGCTCAGCATAAAAGCTGAGGGATCAAAGGGCCAGCTCTCTTTCTTCAATGGCTGGCGTCCTGGGAGGACTCTGTCTCTGCGTCTGCCTTTGATCCCGATCCTGAATCCAGATTCAGAATCTAGTTCCCGTCCGTCACTGAGTCCAGTCTGGGACTTCCCCAGTGCCTGCTGGTGACGTGATTGTCATCCTGGGAGCTTGATATGGTTTTGTATATATTTCATTATTTTCTTTTTATTATTTTATTATTAATATTTCATTAAAGTAGCTTAGTCCCTTTTAAACTCTTAAGTCTCTCTTTTCCTCTCTCTCTCCTGCCTCCCTTCGGAAGCGGAGCAGGAGAGAGAGAGAGAGCATCTATTGTTCCGCCTGATTGGGCCAATCTGGCCCAACCCACGACACATGTTTAGTCAATTTGGCAGGGAAGTGAAAATTCTAAGTGTCCTAAGCTGAACTACCTTCATTATAACACTAAAAATAATGCCCATGGGTCAAAAAGACCAGGGCCTGGGTGAAGACCTTTCCCATGAGCATGCATAGTAGCTATAACTCGATTGTGTAATTATATGTAAATTACTAACCAATCAAATATTGACAGGAGGTACTAATATGATAATAGTGTAGTAAAATGTGTATATAAACCGAATGGAGAGTCCTGTTTGGTGTGCTTGATTTGTGGAAAACCACCGAGCACCCAGCCTTGTGCAACTCTGAAATAAATAATCAATGTCTCATCCTGGCATGTGGGATCGGCTATTGCACACTGGGTAACAAATACGATATTTCGGACAACAATTTCTGGCGACCCAGGTGAGACAGCACTGACAAGCCTTGCCCAGATTGACTTGCTGATGACCAGCGAGGAGAACTGCTCAGACTCCAGCGTGACCCAACCTTTTGATTGGGGACTCCGTGTCAGTTTTCTCCTCATCTGGGAGCAGTAAGTGACTCAAAGGTGCAAGGCTAATCAGAGACATTGAGAGTAAGAAGCGGACAATGTTATAAAAGGGGGGTGACGAAGGGCTTATAATGTGTGGTATTTTATAAGACTTAAAGAAAATCATACACGTTTGACAGTGACAACTGGAGTGTATGAAAGGGCAAGTAAAGGTTTTATAAAAATCATACATGCTTGACGGTGATGACTGAAGTGTATGAAGAGGTGATAAAAATTTTTTCTTTGGGTAATAATATGAGGACTGGTCCCTCCTCTGAGCCCTCCCCCTGTTCCCGCTTAGGATGTATTCTTAGGAAGTGGAATAAATTTGGTGGAGACCCTCTAACGAAAGGGAAATTAGGAGTATTGTACACAATGGTGGCCGATGTAGAAGTTGGAGGGTGAAGAAAAATGGCCTGAAATGGGAACTTTGAGTTATAATACTATTTTGCAATTAATGTTGTTCTGTAGGAGGAAAATAAGTGGGATGAAGTGCCGTATGTGGATTTGTTTTTCACTCTAAGAAATTATTATGAGATTCATGCAACAAAGAACATCGAAGTCCTCACACCCATGCCCATGGGCTAAGAGCAAAAAGTCTATAGCTGCTCTGTTTTGCAAAGTAGCATGCCGCACAGAATCCGCACCAAGCAATAGCCCAGAGAGCGCAGCTGAAGTGGCATTTTTTGTTTTGCTAGCCAGGAACCTGATTTATTTAGTGATGACAAAGCATGTGCTGAAGCAACTACAGGAGTGAAAAAAGAGGCAGAAATTATCTCAGCAGAATTCCAGAAGGTTACATCGTCTTTACATTCTGAATCAAAAGCATGTGTTGTCCTTTTTGTCCTGTGAGTGCGGTGGAGATCTGTATGATTTCATATCATGGAAATATTTGGGGTTAAAAGTGTTAGGCGTCCAAGGCTACAAGGTCCCCCATGCAAATGCAAGGGGAGTGCTGGCCAGGCTTGGTCTCCACAAATGAGGAAAATTCCCAACGGAAGTTTCAACGGGATACAGTCCTACTCCACTGATGAGACTCGGGGTCTCGATATTGAACTAGAGTTTTAGGCTGGTGTGATGACGATGCATCACCAAAATGTCTCCGTATAGGAGGCACTTGATGCATTTCACGGTTTAGAAAATTAAGCACATAAAGAGCTTTCTGCAATTTCTCATGCGGGGAGTATCCTTCGCTCCCCCTTCTTTGTTTATGCAACATGGACTTTAAGATGCTATAAGCTCGTTCAACAATAGCCTGGCCTGTGGGGGAATGGGGAATACCTGTGTGGTGGGTGACACCCCACTGCTGGAAGAAGTCTGCCAGAGCACGAGAGGTGTATGCTGGACCATTATCTGTTTTGACTTGGGATGGCACACCTAAAAAAGAAAAAAGCCACTAGAAAATGACGTTTAACATCCCACAATTTTTCTCCAGAACGGACAGAAGCAAATATACATGCAGAAAACGTGTCAACAGAGACATGGACATATTTAAGTTTCCCAGACTCAGGGATGTGCGTTACATCTGTTTGCCAGATTTGAAGGGAGGCCAGTCCCTGTGGATTCACCCCAAAAGGAGGTGTAGACACATTAGATTGGCAATCTGCACAAGCCTGGATGATCTGCCTGGCTTGTTCCTGCGTTAACTGAAACATGTGGCGAAGTGCAGCCGCACTTTGGTGATAAAATGAGTGTGACAGACAGGCTTGTTGAAAGGTGTTAGGTAAAGTGATTGCGGCCGTTCCTGCTAAGGAATCGGCTTTCCTGTTTCCATCAACTAACGGGCCTGGGAGAGCAGTGTGAGACTGTATGTGGGTTATATAATAAAGTGCATTTCTGTGATTTAAGAGGTACTGTAATTCTACAAGGAGGGAATATAACTGGGAGTTGGCTACATCTCGGAGATAAGATCCTTCTAAATGGCTAACTGTGCTAGTTACATATGCTGAATCAGAGATTATGTTAACTGCTTGTGGAAATTTGCTGAAGCATCGCACTACTGCCGCAAGCTCCACGATTTGTGGAGATCCAGATACCTTTTCCACACTGCTCTCCCAGACACCAGAAGGTGTCTGCCAAACTATGACAGAATTACCAGTTTTTCCTCACTCATCTGTAAAGAGAGTCCGTGCCTGTGCTTTAGGGACCAGGCTAAGGTTAGAAGATTTCATTAACCCAACACGGGGCAATGAGGCAAATAACTGATGACAAGGGAAATGGACAGAGATGTGTCCATAGAAGTCTGCTAATGCAATTTGTATGGACTAACTTGACTGCATGAGCCAGTCAAGTTGTCGCTTAGTGATTGGTAATATTATTGTGTGTGTATCTTTGTCTATGAGCGCTGAAAGACAGGACCGACCGCGCTGTATAAGCATGGCAATCATTTAATGTCTAGTGCTCACAGTTTTAGCAAAATAGTGTGACAGGAAAATCCATTCCAGCATTACAAGGGCGTCCTTGGAGTGCTCATCCCATTGACCTAACAGGCCAAAGGGCTGAAATGCTGCATCAATAATAAAAAGATTAACAGGTAGGTTCTCATGAATCTGATGAGCTTGCCGTTGAGCGAGTGTCTGAGAGACAATGTCAATAGCTTCTTTCGCGGCAGGCGTAAGTTGCCGAGGAGAGGCAAGATCTGGGTCTCCTCGTAGCAGAGTGAAGAGAGGGTGTAGGGTTTCTGTTGTGATCCCCAGCAAGGGTCGTATCCAGTTGATGGCACCTAATAATTTTTGAAGATCGTTGAGAGTCTTTATCTGAGCAACTATTTTCACCTTTTGAGGAACTATGGTCTGATCATGTATTTTCCATCCCAGGTATTGCCATGGAGTGACTGATCGTACTTTCTCTTGTGTTACAAACAATCCAGCTGCTGTTACTGCCTGTGTGACCGCAGCGACAACGCTTGCGTTTTCTTGTTGTGACTGGTTGGCAATTAGGATATCATCCATATAATGACAGATCAATGCTGAGGGGTGCTGGGTTCTAATTGGGCTTAAAGCTTGGGCAACAAACCATTGGCAAATTGTAGGGCTATTACGCATTCCCTGAGGGAGTACAGTCCAGTGATATCTACGATGTGGTTCAGCAGCGTTGATGGAGGGGACCAAAAATCCAAAATGTGGTGCATCGTGCGGGTGTAATGGAACAGTAAAAACCCAGTCTTTTAAATCTATAATAGTTAAACCCGGTTTCGTGGGAGCATAGCAGGAGATGGTAAATCCGGTTGTAAGGCTCCCATAGGCTCAATTACATTGTTAACTTGCCTTAAATCTTGTAGCAAGCGCCACCTGCCGCTTTTCTTTTGAATAACAAACACAGGAGTGTTCCAGGGGCTGGTAGGCGGCACAATATAACCAGCTCGGAGCTGCTCGCATACTAAGTTATGTAGGTGGTGCAGCTTCTCCTTAGATAGGGGCCACTGATCCATCCATACAGGGGTATCTGTCTTCCATGTAAGGGCAGGAGTATGCTGCACATCAGGAGCCCCTATGGAAAAGCTGTGCCTATTTTCAGTCCCCACTGGCTTAAACAATCACGGCCCCAGAGGGACGAGGGCAGTGGCAGTAAAAATGGACGTATGGTCACCGTACGGCCCTCTGGTCCTGTGATTAGCAACAAGTCTTTGCTTTGATATGGCGCGGTGGTGCCTCCAACACCTGACAATGCGGCCACTGGACGCACTAAAGGCCATTGTTGTGGCCACTCGGAGGAGGAGATAACTGTGACATCGGCACCGCTGTCTATAAGACCAGACAACGTGAATGTTGCACTGGAGTGCAGGATGGGACATGCTAGCATCGGGTGCTGCTGCTGCAGCTGCTGTGCCCAAAAGATTTGCGGAGTGCCCGTCGAGCCAAAACTACCAGTTCCGCAGGTTTGTGTCGTGGCTCGTGGAGGACTGGCTTTAAAATATATTAACTGTGCTACATGTGTCCCCTTTGGAATAAAACAAGGGGGATTCGATGTCCACAACATTATCTTTATCTCCCCTTCATAATTTGAATCAGTAAGTCCAGGAAGCAGAAATAGTCCTTGTTTAGTTGTTGAAAAGTCCCCAATAGGCAATGCGCTCATCTTGCCTTCTAGAGGCCTGTATATTCCTGTGGGCACTACCTGGACTTCAGTGTCCTTCAGTTCTGTGTCACTGGAGGTGGCCAAGTCCACCCCAGCACTTCCACTGGTGCAGGCTGTAAGTTGGCTGGCATTGCCACTGGAGCGGAGGCTACTTGTGTCCTGGCGCAGCCTCTGAATGCGCTGCGATTCCGGTTTCCCGAGGGTGGTAAAGGGCGACCTTCCTTATCAAATTTGGAGCGACACTCACTACAGTAGTGTCACTCCTTTTTACATCGAGGGCACACACTTGGAGCCGAGGCAGCCTTAGGGGTACGTGGACAATTCCTTTTAACATGTCCCGCTTTCCCACATGCATAGCAGAGACCATTCTGTATTTGTGTCACCACAAAAGCTTGAGCTAATAAAGCTGTACTGTGCAACTGTGATCCGATATGCTGGAAAGCTTTCAGCATCCCAGTTATGGTAAAATCCTGATTTTGTAAAGGCCTTAGTACCTTTTGGCAGTCTGCATGGGCATTTTCTACAGCTAATTGCTTGAACAATACATCTCGAGCAGTTTGATTATCGACTTACTTAGTAACAGCACTTTTCAAGTGGTCTAAAAATCGCATAAAAGGCTTATCAGGTCCCTGGCATATGTTTACAAAAGATTGTTCATACAAGCCGGCTTCAGGGACTTTCCGTAATGCTTTGAGGGCAATGCACTGCAGCTGTACGAGTC
>VFFE01007987.1:757801-831602 GCA_008921705.1 Burhinus oedicnemus | reverse complement strand
AACCTCAGCTCCGGGCCCCAGGGACCTCGGTGGCCCTCTGAGGGACTTCTCCCGGCAGAGCAGCCTGGCGGAAGCCACGTTGTGTCGTCCCCTTTTCTTGGGGCTCATAGCAGAGGAGATGGCACCCCTTCGGAAGGGGCGGGGGTCTGGGACAGGGTGGGGGACGGGAAGGAAGGGCTCACAAGACCCGCGGCCATCAACAAAATAATTGTTGATGCCGGGGAGATGGAAAAGGTGAGCCGGCAGGCCGGCCAGGCGCGGAGGGTAGGCCTCCCAGCTAGCGCCAGCTGCGGAGGCCGGGCCGGCGGTAGGGCGCTGGCCAGGCGCTCCTACGGCCCCGCGTCGATGGCGTTGTGGAGCGGAGCCCTGGCACGATGTAGTGGTGCCAGGGGAGCCATCCTGGAGGTGGATCCACCTCCATGGGCTCCTCCCCAGCTCCAGGTGGATCCACCTCCATGGGCTCCTCCCCAGCTCCAGGTGGATCCACCTCCATGGGCTCCACGCCATCAGCTACCTGAGCGATGGCCATTCTGGCCAGGTAGCTGATGGTGCCTCCCCTCTGGCGACGCCTCTTCCTCCGCGCCTCCTGCAACCTCTTCTCTCGTTGCCCACGCAGAGGTGGGCACCTGCTCGCTTTGCTGCGGTGGGTCCTCTCACTGGCAACTATCGTGCAGGTCGAGGGCCCGGAAGCTCAGCGAATGTGGGCCAACTGCTGAGGCTCCGGAACACAACATGCTGAGGTAGCTTGTGACATCAGAGGCCACTGTGGTGGCTCTGCAAATAACCACATAAGGCAACAAACCAAATAATTTTGGGGGGTCTGTGGCCTTAAAGGTACCCTACCCTACTGTGGGAGGAAGAGGAGAGTTGGGGGGAGCTGAGGGCCCCTTTCCTGGGGATCGTGTACCCAGGGCAGCATGCTGAATGGGAAGCTTGGCCACTCAAGGTGGTGAGCACGATCCTGCCAAAAATGCCTTCATCCTGGGCTCTGATTCAAGCTGAAGTCTAGTGAACTCCAGAGATCCACTGTTGCTTCAGCAGGTTGGTAACAGACGAGTCTTGCACCTTCACTTTCTTCTTTCAGGTGTACTGATAACTATTCTGGCTGTGCTACAGGTAGAAGTGCCTGTTTTACACCAGGTTTTTGTTAAAGAACTACTCTCCCTACTCCCTACCCAGCATGTCTAAGGAGCTTGCCTCAAATTTTAGCATCATTAACACCCCGTCAATGCTGTATGAAACATGCCTGTAGGCCAACACTGGGGAAGTGTCCATCTGGAATCCATCCCTGGCATGGATCAAAGTCATATGAGAGCCTGTACCCAGACTTTTGGGAGACTCTGATGCGGGGAGAGGAGGCATGTGGTAGTCCTGAGCATCTGACACTTCTGATCAGGTCTAGCTGTCAGTAGCCCAAACTCTCTGCCTATAAACTATGCTCTGGCTGGTGGAGGGGATGTAGAGAAGAATATCCTGTTGCAAAGGGAGCTTGCTAATCTTTGACCAGAATGTTCCAGTTGAACCCTCACTGCTTTGCATGATGAAATAAAGCTGAAGCTTCCAGCAAGGAGCAAGTACCAGCTGAAGAGGAAAAATCTGAACTCTTGCAATTGATCTGAGCAGGAAGCAGAGGAACAGGCATTCACCAGCTGGCTGAACTAAGGACCAAATCAGTACAGAGATGGGACAGGAGAAGAAGATCTTCATATACAAAAGGTCTGCTTTGTTCCTCTCATACTTTGTGTCAAGGAATCAGAGAAGGAACTGTAAAATTTAGGACAGCTTTTTTCAGAGCCGCATGCCCTGCTTGACTGATAGAAAAAAATGCAGGCTATAAATGTGTTACATTCATAATAGACATCTGCAGTGCATTCAGGGCCTACACAAAAGTGAACAGGCACAGTTATCCAGCTGGGAACATAGGTGCTGTGTACAGTTTTCCTTATTGGCCTGGATCAAATTCTGAACATCTCCAAAGAGAGATGTGGACCAGAGCAGCAAAGGAAGGGAGTTTCTTTTGAGATAGTGCCGGATAGGTTCCCACACAGCAAGCTGGCTGAAGTTCACTTCAGAGCAGTGAAGGACTGATGTGCTTGAACTCTGTAAGGTTTGACTTACTCAAACGCCTCCTCTGACTTCAAGACTTTGAAATAAATCAGAAGGGGGCTGATTAATGCCAAGCTGACATTCGGCTCCCCCTAAAGGCTGCAGGCTTGGCATCTGTGGTCCAAAAGAAGACCTTGCAGTTGTCTCTTGTGCCTGTCTCTCAACAAATGGCCTCTTCTTCCCAGAGATTTTCACTCTGGCAGCATTTGGCCCTCAAAACATATCAATTGATACATAGTGCTTGTCTGGACACATTTGGTCCAGTTCTGATTCTCTGCCCCTTTCTTCACTCCCCTGCTTTCCAAATAGCCATCCATGACTGTTTACTTTGGCAACGCCTGAAAAAAAAAAGAAGTCTCAATGAAAAGGAAAAATCCATTAGGAAAAGCCGGCTGAGTGCTAAAAGGCCCCTAATCAGTGGAAAGTTTAAAGAGCACCACTCTGAGAGAGGCTGTGGTGCCTTTGCAACACCTTCACAGCAATGTGTGAGGCTATGACATGTCAAAGTGAAGCCCCAAACACAGGCACTGTGCCAAAAGAACTGGTTTCATTAGGGCTGAGGAGAGCATGTATGTCTGGCTGGGTGGTGGTGAGGGAGTTCCTTATGTAGAAACAACTGCATCAGAGCAAATAACTGCAATTGAATTCGTAAGATTTCCCCTAGCTGGTTACAGCACACAGCCTTGGCTATTTTTCTCAAAAGTGAAATGAGAGAGGTTTATCTACAGCTCCGAATTACACCTTGACCAAAGCAGGAACTTAAATTTTAAGGGCCAATGCAGGTCAAAGCAAGGGGATGTCAGCAAAGCCAGCTGGGGCAGAAAGGCAGTGCTAGAAGAGGATCTAGTGCTGTGGAGAAAAAAACGCCCGCAAAACTGTTATCTTCCTTGATGTCTGAAACAATAAATTCAGTCAACGGCTGGAGAAAGTGGGGAATATAGTTCAAGCTAAAATGCAGCTGCCCAAGAAACACCTCTCAGCTACTGATACCAAAGTAAGAAATGACTGGTCACTTAAGCTATATGAGGTATCTAATGCTCCTGCCTCTGGGTAGAATTACTTGCTCTGGGTTGCAGAACCCCCTATATTTCAGGCCACCATCATTAACATTTCACTAGTCCATCAAATTACAGACTTCAAAGCATCATATAGAATTCAATGAACTGCTCCTTTCAGTTCCCCGATGAAGAAGAAAGATGCATGTTTTTCTTTCAGGGAGCTATCAAAATATTTGTAATGAATCTGCTGCTCTATGAACTGTTTTTTTAAAGCTTGATAGAAACAGTCAGGATAAGGTTTAGTACCTTCTCCTTCGTCGTCTATAGTTTTTAATCCAGCATGTAAGGAAATTCAGGCACAATTTGGCCTCTGGAAAGTCTATGCCATTGAAGTATGTGTACATTGCAGTCCAAAGGTGAGCTTACAGATCAGAAAAACCTATCAAGCTAATTGAATATTGCCAGCTCAGCCTTTTGGGTGCACTGTACGAGCTCACCTCCAGATAATCATGCTGTATATACAGCCTAAATCACTGCCATGACATCTTTCAGAATCTGTGCTGTCTAGCTGAAGACAGCTTAGTATGTCTACATAATATCCAAATACAGACCAGCCCTTATTTGCATGCCATAGCAAGCACAGCAGTTTCAAATTGCTGCAGGTGGAATATACTCTTGGAAGGTGCTTTGATTACTGAAACCAAAACCTTTAATTTTCCACAGAGAAAAAGGACTGGGTGAGGGGCATGGACTGGTGGTACAGTGTACTATTACAGTAAATGTGATCTCTTCTGCTGCTCAAGATGAAGAATAGGTAATCAAATTCGACTACTTGAGGCAGAGGCAAAATGGAGACATGAAAGAGAAGGGCATTTCGATACAACACTTTGAGCTATTCTTTATCTTTCACATAAACTATTTAGACACCTCATGCTATACAAAATTATAAGACGTCTAAAAAATTGTCAATAATATAAATTACATTGGGCTACATATAAAGGCATACAAGAGGTAGAAGTCCCATTATGTAAGAGGCTTTCAAAGTCTGGGGTTCTTCTGAATGGGGACAAACTTGCTTCCTCCTCCAATCCATTTGGAAATGTTCAGTGAAGGAAACTTAGAAGTCCCATATTGTTTTGGGATATTCAAAATGTCTTCGTGTCAACTTTTAAGAATTTTGCATTTTACAGAAAAGGAAAAAGGTATTTTTGGTGCTCTTAGATGTCTTCCTGTAACTCTGATTTTATTACAGAATAGAATTCTAGTGAAACATCCTAAACTGAGAAAGCCGTGGAATTTCAGAGAACTAGCTATCACACTATGAAAATTTAATCACCAAATGCTAGATGAGATCCATACAGCCGGGAATGATTCAAGTACGAAGACTGTAGCATAAACTGAGTTTCCCTTCTAGCAATTAGAAAATAAACTGATATGGAAGAATAAAAACAGCTGTATCCTGAACCTTTTATCATCTATAACAGACAGCTGTACAAAGACCCATTACCCTCAAACAGGCAGAAGCAGCAGGTAGAGATGAAATGCCTTTGAATTAAGTGGTTATATTTTTTGGAACAGCCTCCCTCCCAAGAACAAAATCTGGAAATATCCAGTGTGCCTGCTGGAGCAGAAACAGCATACTGGGCTTTCCTAAGAAATACTGTACTGTTGATAATGTGTAGATATGTTGTATATCCCTCTTTGGGCAAGGCTCAACCCACTTCAATTATCTTCTTGTTAGAGGACTTGATTCATTCAGTATTTTCACCTGTCTCTGCTGTCAGCTAATCCTAAATTATCATCTCTCTCCCTTGCTGACCAATGCCATTCAGCCTGACAGGTATACATAGCTATAGGTACACACAGCTGCCCCCTGCCTCTCCAGCTATGTAAGCCTTATAGTAGGCCTTCATGTTCAGGCTGTGAGGGTATCTTTTGGGTTTTTTTAAAAAGCTGTTCAGGGTTTCTAAGCAGTCTGTGTTTAAGGAACTATCTCTGGAATTAGTTTCCAGCTACAGTAGCCTGCAAGGTAAGAAGGATTCTCTTGTGCTGATAAACTTTTTGTGTATGCATTGCTATGTTGGTATTTTTTTTCTGCTGTTCTACATGATGATTTGGTTGTTGGTTTTTTCATTTGGAAGGACATGTGCCAGACAAGGATGCAGCAGGCTTGCATTCTCACAGGGAACTGCATAAGCATTGTAAAACTATAGGTGATTACTAATAGTTTGTTGTTTTCTGGGTAGGAGACCGGTTTGTTTTGGACTATGGTACTTTGTAGCTTAAAACTCTCTTTCTGATGTAAAACTATATGCCTGAAGGGCAAGCATTAAGGTCATGTGGGCTTATAGAAACAGTCTTTGCTCATGAATATGTGGAAGTAAACAGTTTCTGTGCCCTCCGTGTTGTTTTGCCTACAAAGGTATTATCAAAGGTACTTGAGAATCTCATGGGCTGATAAATAGAATAGTTTTGGAAACCTCTCCCTGAATTCTGATGGAGGACTTGACACCAAAACCTAAGCTAGAGCACTACCCTACCCTATGCTAAATAATCCAATTTGCTCACTGGTCTTTTTGTCTAGATCCCTGCCTATGAGACATCTTGCGTGTCCTTGACGTGCTCTGCTCTTCCTGTGTATTCTCCCTCTATTAGTAGCGAAACCCTGTATCTTCTGTTTAGCTACCGTAAATGCACTGCTTCTCCTTCCCCAAACTGACAATAAGCCTTCTGTTCACCAGCTGCCTAGCCTTGTACTTCAGTGCTATTATTGAAAAGTTTTTTCAGGCTTTCTGCCTGGGATGGTGAATGCTGCTCCTACGTGTTTGTCCAAAGTACAAAAGGAAAGGTTACATGAACAGCGCAGGGAACACAGGGGGTACGCCACAGCTCATGGTGAGTGGTCCTGATGCTTTACACTTACAAGCTCTTTCTTCTTCCACCTCAGGTGGAAAGCAAGGGCTGGTGGAGGCTGGCCACTGGGACTACCCAAAGAAGAGTGTTTGGGGCTGTCTCCTGGCAAGCTAATGGGTTTTTCCCTTGTGTTGGTTGTTTCTAGGACACATGCTTGTTCTAGCTGTGTTGCAATTCTTTGACTGACTGCATGGCTTAGGTTTGAATTTGCCTGCAAATGTGGTTAGGCTTCAGTCAAGTTCCCTGATTAGATCCCTTCAGAATGGGAAATGTCTTGGATCACATAATGGACATCTAACCTCTAAATGGCAAACATTTCGCAGTCCTTTATAGTCCCTTCTAGTCAGGGTCCTGAGAGCAATCCAAGATCAGAACTGAAGTGCATGATCATAATTCTCTGATACAGCAATAATCTTAACCTCTCTCCAAAAGAGAAACTGAGGCACAGAAAATGGAACTGACTTGTGAAGAATTGCTCAGGAAGTCTGGAAAGCCTAATCAGCAGTGGTGACCTAAAGTCTGATTCACAGGCCTATACTTTTTGGGTACCCTTCCCTGCCCTTTCTTTTTCTTACCATCACCTGTAAGAAAATCAGCTCTGGGGATAAGTATTTGTTCTTCATCTTCCATGGACTGAAAATTCCGTCCAGTAAAAAACTTGCTGCCAAGTACTTGCTAAAGAAATGGTGCTGCTCTTAATGACAGCAGTGTGCTACCTGGATGGCAGGTAGACAGGAGTGAGAGAGGCCAACCTTAAGTTCCATGACAGGAAGTCTTCTCTCCTACCTGACATCTATTTTGTAGTCCTACCTTGCTTTCAAGTGCCAAGTACCTCCCTCCCCTCTAATAACCAGAAATCTGTGAAGAACCTGGCATTCTGAAATGTTTTATAGACACACTGAAAGCCATATGAAGGGATGTATTAAAGGAGACATAAACGGATCTTTTGCAGAATAAATGGGGGTGAAGTTTAGGGGGAAAAGCCAGAAAAGTGTATGTTCTCATATTTTTTTTTTTTCCCAGCTTTTCCATCTTGAAGTTTCAGTGCTATTGGACTCATGACCTGCCTCTGACCAGGACCAAGGTTTTGCTTTTCCTCACCAGCTGGGAGTGGGTAGTCACAGTGTTACAACCCTGCAACAAGCAGCTCTCCTAGCCAAGTTCAGATGAGAATCTGTCACTTTGCAGAAGGCCTCTCCTGTCTCTTGGGCAGCAAGAGTCTGGGAGACTGAACGATTTGTGGCTCATGTACTTCTTTGGAAGACTGAGGGTCATAAAAGCCGTTCTAAATGGGCACTTTACTGACAGTGCTCACCTTTAATGGCCTCTTTGTGAAGTTACAGCTTGGCTTTTAGGCCCTCTTTGCAATTCATCACATAATCCATACATGCTACCTTGGCCAAGAGTTGGACAATGGGGCCCACTGTGTCTGGTTTTGTTATGGAGCAGCCAGAGTGGCTTTTAACTAAAACAGTGTATCTGCAGGAGAAAAATGTAATCACCTTGAATTCCCAACTGATTCAACTTACTTAAGGCAGCTTTGCAGACACTGGTGTGTGCAATCAATGAAATCAAAACTGAAGCCACATAAGTATGGTAGAGAGGAGTAAGAATGTATGTGCCTTTGCATGTATAAAATATGGGGGGAGAAAATGTACAGGGAAGAATGAAACAGCTATATATGCAGCTAGGTCTGGAAAAAGACCGTTTTTCTATGATATGAAATTGTTCATGATTAAACATAAGGGTATATTAGATTGGCAAGGAAGTACTGTTACACAGCCCTGAAATCAGCTGGGGGCCTTTCAAAAATCATGTGTCTTCTGGGACAGATCAATCCATTTGTCAGTTCTTTTTAGGAATTGGAGGTGAAAAGAGGGTAAAACTGATCCTCCCTGCCAGTCTTCTAATGCTGCTGCACAAAGGATACATGGTTTGCCCTGGAACACGTAAGCCCAGGGTGCCTTGCTGGCAAAAAAGGAAGTGTAGAAATGCTCCTGAGACTAGGAATACATCAAACTAATGTGCTTAACTCTCCCACTAAAACACTCAGATACAAATGGAAGAGGTGTATGCGCACCCTTATTTGGGGAGAAAGGGGAAGGACTCCTCTAGGCACCAAGGAACTATGTAACTTGCCTTCTGGCACTGCTGCCAGTCTTTACAGAACCCCTTACCTACAGAAGGGGAGTACCTAACTGAAATCTACTTGTGATCCCACACATGCTTCCTCTTTCTAGGGTGCTGACTACTGTGAATCCACTGGGAGCTGGGACACCTGGTACAGGGAAGATTGGGCTTCGTTGTGGCCTTTAGTGTGGTGGAGGAGTATCTCTATTATCACCTTTTGGCTCAGGAAGCCTGGTAACTTGCTATTTCAAGGTGGGGCACTCAAACAAGACCACCTCTGGCAAAGGGTAATCTTTGTTTTCTCAAAACTTGAACTGTGAAATTAAGGTTTTTCCATTTTTTTAATGAGATCACATCTTTGGCTTAGGTTTCAGTTAAGCTAATGTGGAAAGCTACACATCTCTGGAGGCTTCTAGAAGCAATTCAAAAGATGAAAGTAAAGCCTCTAGAAAGCTAGTAGCGAACACTATACCCTTCTGTGGAATTCACCTCACTGTAATTTGGCTCTAGGTACCCAAAGTAAAGCCACAAATCTGGCAACCAAATAAGTGGGTGGCCAGTCCAAAACTTTACAGAGTAGCAACCATTTGCCTCAGTTAATTTTCTTTCAACAGTTGATCCTTTTCTACCTTAGTCATTCCACCCACATCCAGATTTTATCAGCTCTTCAGTGTTCCAAAGAATCTCCCCCAAAAAGGGAAATAGGACACATTAACCCCCCTTAACTTAAATGTGTAACAGAAACCAAAGCAGGCAACAAGATTTCAGCAACAGTGGTGTTTGCCTGTTGGAGACTGAAGCTTTAATGACTGTGTGCAGTAGGCCTGTTGAAGCATTAGCTCCATTTGCTTTTTGTCTCTTAGACCCCCACACCTGCCTGCCATTTAGCTGCCTCTGAAGGCTGGCCAAGGGACATCAGATCAAATAATAAAAGCCACACTGAAGCAGTGTTTCAGCTGAAACAGTATGAGTGGTAGCGAGATGGGGATTGGAAAAGGCTCCCTATAAAAGAGCCCACACATACATGCGAGAAGGTCATTAACTCGTGCCTTGTGCTATCTTTGCAGTCTCCGCTCCCTCTCTCTCAATTATTACATCAGAAGGAAATGAGAGAGCACTTTGCCAAATACTAATGGACTTGATGTTTTCATAATCTCAAGTGCACAACAATCAGAGCTGTTTATTTTCCAAAGAAGATGGGAACCAGGGGAGGAGGCTGAAGACTGCGAAGAGGTTCCAGAAAGCTCGAGCCAGTTCTATATTCATCTCTTGCTCCATCCTTAGCTGCCAGGCTGATATTTATCTGAATCATTCACCAGATGAGGCCTTGTGTTTCCTCAGGAATGTGTCAAAAGCCTGTAGAATTGCAGAGGCCTCAAACTGTAATATTGTTCTTCTGTTAAGTCATCCGTGCCATTCTGTTAAGGAAGGGGAAAAAAACCCTTATAGAGAAGAGCTCAGACTGAAAAACAAGCATCTTGCAGTTCCAACTCTAACACTCATTTCTGGGGGAAAAAGGCAATAAGAGTAGCTAGATAGTGTCCTGTAGCCAGTGTTCCTGTGCTGTTCACTATATAGCAACTGACAGCATGTGTCTAAGTTTACAAAACACTTTAGAATCCCACTCCAGCTTGAATTAAGAAGCTTTAGTCTGCTTTTTGATGTCTGAATGTGATGATACTGCAATGATGTGTTTGTTTCTGAAGAGTAGCAAGAACCACTCCTGGATGAAATGTGGTGCTGAGGAGACATGAGAAGATATGACTGATCTGATGGGAAGGGTCTCTGTAGTGGCATGAAGCGGCTAAGTCTGTTTCCCATTATCAGTATACAGCTTCCCCACAACTTAAGAGGTAAAGCCTGCATGAAATCCCAGGTCTTGTTTACAGAGGGAGCTTTGCAGAATACTTGTGCTTTCTTAGATCTATGCTGTTGCAAAAATACTGAAGTTCCCCCAAAGAGTCAGCTAGGACTGTGAGGCTCCTGAGCTAATGTAGTCGCCAGGCCGTTCCACCTGGTGGACTTGTATAGAGAAGTATAGTCCCGCTGGTGGTGTGTGACTCAAGGGAGCTATGGAAGGTGTTTGCTTTTTCTAAGTGAAGCCCAAGTCATCACTAGAAAGAGAAGGACACTTTGTGCTCTTGCTTGCTGCTCAGGCTTTGGAAGAGCTCCTGCCTTTGACAGGAGCCTTAAATTCTCAGTCCCCCTTAGTTTAGCAGACACCAGCAATGGGAATGTATACACAGGGGCTAATAAGGAAATGACTTACTCACGCAGTCACACCAAAAGAGAATTTTCAAAGGATCCCCCAACAGTATCTTACATTTTCATACATCACCTTTCAAAGGTCATAACCAGAACAAAGGCTTTGCATAATTTGGGAGAGTCTTTGGGCTGAACTGGGACTTAACAACTCTCCTAGTATGTGCATGTACTTATTTATACATATAATTAACTCCCAGAAACTGCCTGCGTTCATCTATACAGGCATATGTTCTGGGCCTTTGACAATTCTGCATCAGGTCAAGAAGCAATAGGGCTCTTCGTTACCACTGTTCAAGCATTTTTCCCCACTATCTTGGCAGATTCCAGCCGTCTTGTATAGAAAAGAGTTTACAATCTTGTCTTTGACAAACTTAAGTGGTGTATGTAAGATCAGAAAGTTTTCCTGATAGTAAACCAAAGGATTGCCTAGTCTGCTTCTCTGAAGACTGAATAAAACAAATGTCCAGTAGGAACGAAGTTCCTGGACCTCATATTAACATCTAAAATCAGAAGGATATTTACAAATGGCGAATTGGAGCACTGGACAAGAGGCAGCCGCAGCGGAGGGAAGGCAGCTTGTGCCGTTCCTGCGGCGCAGCAGCCGGGCAGCAGCCGCGGCTCTGGGGTCACTCCCGGCAGCACCCGGGAGGTGTCGCCGCAGCCCAAGGCTGGCGAGCGGCGGGGAAGGGACCTGCCAACCGCGTCCGGCTGTCGCGCTGTACCAGCGGCCTCTGCGCCCACCTCAGCGGGTGTCTATTGCCCACACTGGAGAAACTGGTTTCTAAAAAAGGGGCGTATGGGAGAACTGAATTTTAAATGCTAGAACTAGACAACCTGGGGTGCCTCCTCTATGATGCTCTCTGACCGCAGCAGGTCGAGTTCCTCGTGGAAATCTTTCATTTGCACATTCAAAGTTGTTAGTGCTTCCGATGCACACGCGGGGTTTTGCCTGCAAGCTGTACGCCAGGGCTGAAGGTGTAGGTTTCTACCTGCTGCCAGATGGGATGCTGTGTGGCATCCTTTATATTGAAGCCTAATAAATGTTCAAATACAGAGGGATTTTGGACTCGGTCTGAGAAAAGATTGAAATTTTGCATATGGAAGAGATCTGATAAAGATCTGTTTTACTTGTATTAAAGCAGACACAAATTTAAAGAATGCTTTCATTGAGGACATAGTTGTCTTGGAATCATGGGACCGCATGAGAATGGAAGGCTGTATTGGGCATCTTGTGGACCATGTCAGTAACTCCATGATTTTCAGGTGTCATGAGTGCTGTTAGACTTTAATAAGAAATTTCTGTAGCACTTGCGTTGCTATCGATGCTATCATTTTCTTGCACTTGAAAATACAGCACTCAGTACAATGGATTCTCAGGACTGGTGGGTCTTGTGGCATTTTCAGAATGCAAACTGGGCAACAGTGGATAATCTAAGGCGGAGGTGACATATAACCATGCACATCAGACCGAGAGGCTTTCTGTGTGCCTCTGATGCAGGCATCACAATGGTAAAGCAGACTGAATATTTTAGCATCAAGCTTTAAACATGTTTTACACCCCAAACTAATTATACCTGCTGGTGCACAGGAAGAGACAAATGTAGCTGAGATAGGAAGTGATGATTATCCCCTGCATAAAGTTAAACTGTATATAGGAATACCGAATGTGGATGAACTGCTTGTGTCCCTTTCAGAAAAAGGAAACATCCCAGGCTGCAGAGACTATACTTGGAGGAAGGGAGGTTTTAAAAAACAAACAAACAAACAAAAAACCAACCAAACAAAAAAACCCAAACCAACCAACAACAAAAGCAAACATCACTGAAAAACCACCAAAAAATCTAAAATGGGAGCAATCACTCTAGTCTTTTGGAGCTGATAGCTGGAAACATACCCAAACCACATTATGAGTAGAAAGTAAGTCCATCCTCCAAGAGAAAACAGATGGGGATGCTTTGTGGCCCATGGGAATCCTCCCTTATGTACTACTCATTTGAATCTCACGGAAATCTTTAATTCAATGAAACCAACCTTCTCCCACTGCTTAGTGGAGTGTTCCTTCAATCAAAATCAAAAGTTTCTTAACAATTCCCACAAAAAATGTGTGTTAATGAAAAGGAGAGGCAGATGGCATCATTGAGGGCTTGGCAACATGGGCAGCAGATATGCTCATAAATAGTGATAGCTGGTCCTGCACCACACCTGTTCCTGATCTGCAGTACTGTTGTACTATTTTCTCTCCTGTTCTTGTCTCAGGCAACCCAGTGAGGTTTTTCACATCAATCTGTAACAATGCATTTCAGTCCCTGACACCCACTGGTGGCCTCGCTGAGACATCAAATACTGTTTTCAGGTTCCTTCTCCGCAGTATTTCTGGATGCAACGTTCAGGAGCTCTCCTCCTAGGAGTTTTGCTTGTGTTTCAGCTCTCTGAGATTTCTGTTAACTTTGCCCTCCTTGCTTCCTCCCTTAAGAGTTTAAGTACGCAGCTCAGGCAGGTACTTGCCTCACTTTAAGCGATGGCCAAGGGCTATTTAATGATTTGGGTTTATACAAATGACGCTGCCTGCCCGCCTAAGGAACTAAGTACCTGTGATACACAGTAAAAGCACAAACTCTTCTGTTAGAAACACGCTTGTGTTTAAAACAAACAAATGTACACCAAGAACTTTACTCAACGATGGCCAGACAAAAGCTGTCCAGCCCAAATTAGCCAGCTCCCAACTGTCAAAACTTTCCTTCTTCTTCGGACAATTGTCTGGACAGAGTGTAGTTTCTGGTTTAACAGTTTCTTCTTCAGAATCCACAGTGAGGGACAGGAGTAGTGCTGTGGTTCCAAGCTCTTTTGTCTTCAGCTACTGTAGATCATAGTGGGTTTTTTACATGTTACAGTTTTCCTATGAAAGCTTCTCATGGCCGGAGTACTTGAATTCCTGAAATAGTACTGAGTGATTACTGCCCCTCACTCAGGTCAGTTATATAGCCCTTGAAAACCTTGCTTGCACTTTTTTATATTCCATCCTCTCAATTACAAGCGTGTGGGGGCCAAGATGCCCTAGAAATTGACCAAGTACACAAGTTTCAATGCTGGTGACAAAAGGAGATTAATATTTGCAAGCAACCAATGTAATTTCTCTTGGTGTTAAATGATTCTCTCAGCACTAAGATGGTCAAGTATCGGTACTGATAAAAGCATCTGTTTTTACCATATTGTTAGGCACTGCAGGATTCTTCTTTTTAGTGTGTATGTAACTTGGACTTAGAAGCGCCCAACCTGATTACTGGGGCTCACCATGCTGTCTTATGTCATTCCACTTGTGGTCCTCTGGCATCATAGGACTAGATACGAGCCTGTGTCTGTGGGGAACCCTGGGGAAAGAAGGTAAGGGCTGATCCAGTTGTGGGACATTGAAGTTGTTCTTGTAAGCTACTCCTGACTGGAAAACTGAAGACATGGTTTCTTAGAACAGGAATGGCCTATTAGCAAATCTTATTCCTAATAGGGGGAAAAAAAATGATAAAAAGTCATCCCTCCCCCTGCAAACTTTGGAGCTTGATGGTTTTTAACTTTTTTAAGGAAGCTATAATTCTGAGTTAGTAAGATGCAAAGAAAGGCTGTGGCTCCCTTTAAAAAGTGTAAGTGCAAGAGTGGAGATCTGGTAGAGGGGCACTGATAGCTAAACATTTAAAAGAAAAATGTGTACTGGAAGACATGTAGGCAAATATTCTGCAGCCTTTTGACAGCTTTGGAACAGTGTTGTCCAGCTGCAGCATCACCCAACAGAAAAAAACATCTGAAGGTCACATTTTCAGCTTCCCAGAGCACTTGAATCTAGGGCAAGTGTTACGGGGACAGATCCAGGTCTGCTGCTCTGCATGGCATTCTTCCTTTTGTGCATCACCATGGTAAACAGTTAGGGTTGCCAGGAGCTTGGATGCATTGTTTGTCTCACTCCCTCATCCGCTCTCCCCCTCCTTCATGAAATGCTTTCTCGGTGATTAGTTACTGAGTAGAAGGGGCTCCAGTTACCATGCAGCCTGCCATCTCTCCTCATTTTATCGGAACTAATATCCCACCTGCAATGATAAGGTTTAAACTTGTTTAATCTCCCAGCTTAGCTGTGGCGTTTTAATATTTTTAAAATGGTTGTTTCAGAAAAAGAGGGATTTAAACAGGTTTTGAATAAATAATAAAAGCCCTTCTCACAGGTTGCAATGCAAGCCGGGAGGCATGAACCATTTTCATCAGGTCAGATTTCACGTTGGGTTATCCCAAGGTGGCCTGACTTTGTGGCTATGGATTTACAATGAAACAGTCAGATGCAAAGCAGTTTATGGAGGAGAAACTGCTTTAATAATGCATTTCCTGCTCAGCAAACAGCAGATACGATGACATTCATAGGGAATGGGAAAAGGAACAAAATCTCTTAGAAAAGGAACCAGTTTCTCCCTGGAGTTTAATAACTTTTTTTGCTCCTACAATGTATTTGGGGAGATAAAGGCTGACCTGAGAGACATTGGAAGGCACAGCTTTCAGGTGAGAAATAAGAGACAGGTTTGTAACATCTTGGGCCTGATAAGCTGAAGCCCCATCTGAATTGTTTTGAATTTAAGGGAAGGGAAATAGGTTCTCATTTCATGGTAAAATTTCACTGGCATAAACATAAGACTCTCCCTCTGGAATAAGCTGGATAAAGTGCATCATGCTGATGTGCGGAACACCTTAGTTTGTCTCCCACTTCTTGCTCCCTGGACTGTGAATACTGTGTTCAGCCTCAAGAGGAGGACTGCTCCTGACTTCTCTGAACCAAATCAAAGCTGTAATACCTGATGTTCAGAAGAGTCTTGTCCTCTTGGTCCGAGCTGTTAGTATGCACTACAGGCTTACAGAAGCATGTGTGCATGATTGGGGCTGTAAAGCCTGTAAAACTAGGCAAGACTTTTATAGGTTTGTTTGAGACAGTTCTTACTTCTACTGCATACTTAGGCACAATTTGTGTTGAAATTTGAGTAAAGTAAAGCATAGTGGATAAAGTAGAGGTGGTCTGCCCTTTTCTATAAATGCAAAAGTCCACCAGAAAGGAGTCAACTGATCTATGGCTCAGTTTCAGAAGAGCCCAAGCAGCACCAACTGGATGACCTTAGTCTTGTGCCATTCTTTTCTCATGGTCCCAGAAAAGATAAGGTGGGCGTAGAGCTGTTGTAAAAATACTGTTTATATTACTTCTGTTCTGGGAAAAAAAAGCCCTGTCAAACATAGTAATTCTGTGTCCTGTCTCTCAGTCACACTGGAAGGGAACTTGGCTGCAGTCAGCTTCAAATGAAGGGAGAGCCATCATGTCTCAAAAATGGATCTTGCCAAGCTCTGAGCTTATGCTTGTACAGATGAATTTGGAAGTGCAACTCATATAAACAAAACTAGCTACAACTAGATGAGTTAGCCATATCACCCGATGGCCTCCTTGCTAACCTGGCTGAGAAGAGGTGGATGCACAAGTCACTTTGGGGTAGCAATGAGGACAGCAAAGAGGATAAAATTTTCACTGGCTCATAAACCCCTCTCTTACATAGCTAAAACTACCTTTGAGCTCCTCTAGGAAGCTTTTATGGACAAACCAGCAAATAAGAGCAATTTATTTCACAGCATATAATCATATTTCCAGTATTCCTACCTATTCAACATAAACAACCACAGGACAAAAACATGTAAAATCCAGATGAGATTGGGTAACTAACAAACCACTACCTCCATTGCACCTTCTATTTGAGGGGAAAAGAGGCTGTTTCAGCACGATTTCAAAAGCACTACTTTAGTTTTGCATCGCCTTGAAACAGTGAAGTATTATCCCTATCTTTTTTAGCAATGCCATGAAAGTCAAGTACTGACTCGCTACATATACTGTTAACTTTGTGAAGAGCCCCGTGGGCAGAACCTAAATACCCTGAACTGCGGCTGTCTGCCTCAACATAAAAGCATCCTTCCTCACCAAAACCAAACAAAACCCACACCTAAATTTTGTATGGAAAAGATGTGGTATTGCAGGCTGAAGGGGATGTATAAAACAGGAAAGATTTTTTTTAAAAGGAAGAGTGGGATAACAGGGAAACTGGGACCCATTTTTCTACTAAAATGAAGGTAGGGAAAAGAGCTGAATAGAATATGTCAATGAAAAGACAGGCAGTTTACTGTGAGGATCATAAAAGGAAGGGGGCTTAAAACACCAATATTAAAGTGGAACTTGAACTGCAGGGCAACCAAATAGGTTGCATAGGTTCAGAATATTACATAAGACAACCATCCATATCTTTGGTCATCCAGGTGTATGGAAGAAGCAATTTCCACAAGGGCCCTGTACTAACTAAAGAACTTGTTTTTCAGTTCCTTAAATGTCAGTTTTTATTTGGAGGGTGGAGGTATAGAAGGGCAAACATACAGACAGTTGAAACTTTCAAGTTTAAGAATGAGCTGAAGTCTGACTTTACTAAAAGTAATGTACGACCAAGTGATATACAGTGTTTAGCTGGAACTTCACTGAATCAGACAACAATGCAGGAAACCTGTAGTTAATCTGACACTAGATGCCTATATGAATACCAATCAGTTCCACTAACTGCCAATCAAGCAAAGATTTGTATCGTATTTATTACGTGTGACACTTCAAGAATATTCTAACACAAAATTTCAGGCAACTGTCATAGGCTGCTACAGCGCTTCTGTCTTTCTACCAAGTGTGGTTTTTCAACTAGCATCTGTTCCTCCACAAGGTTTTATGTTCAGTTTTTCAGAGTATACTAATAGCAGTTGTTTGGTTTCAGGTTATATAAATAGATAGTGGGATAATGAGTTCAAAAATAGCTATATCTCTCCGTGCTTTGTACCAGCCTATGCATCTGCTTAAATGAGCCATACTCTGATCTGTTTCATAGCCTTCTGTCCCTTTCAACACTTAGCAGTGTCAAGTAAGATTTTTCTCTTGTCTTAGTTAAGTTTTCCTCTGGATAAAGCATGCTGAAGAGCACTGACATTCCAACAAAGTAAGCTACTGTCCTATACCCTGCCTTAGCTTTACTACAGCATCAAGGAGGAACCTTTACGCTGAAGAAAGAACAATGATATTAACATAAAGGAAGACCTTTTAGAAGCGGTGGAAAGTCCCCCCTCTTTCTCTGCAGAAGACAGTTAAGCCCACAGAGAAGGACAACACCAAAGCCCCTGAGAGAGAGGCTGACTACCCTGTACAAACTGAGGTTTCCTCAGGACTATTTAAAAATCAAGATTGGGTTTTGGTTTTTTTTGGAGGAAATACTAAACCTATTACATCTAGGTGGTATAAAAGTTGCAGATAACAAAACTATTATTTTTGATTAAGTATTTGTCAAATACCATGACAGATGTTGGCAAAGGGGAGAAATGCCTGAAATAAGTGTGCTTAATGCAGTGTTGCGTGCTGTATCACAACCAGATTCTCTCATTCTTGCTGTAACTTGGCAGACTGAAAAGCCATCAGGAGAACTTCATGCAGTGGCAGTAAGATTGACACTGACCCTTAACAAAACAGGGAAAGTAACTTGCAGGATCTTGAGTGCATATCAAACTCTCACTGTCCTTGAAGGTTCTAGTACATTCACAAGTTCAGTTAAAATGATACTAACACATGTTCTTCAGGTGACAGGTGAGAACACTTGATGAGATGTCATGAGCAAACTCTCTGGTCATGCATGATGGCAAGGTGAAAACACCATCCCTGGAGACTGTTTAGGTGTTTGTTTACATCAGTCCCTGCTATGGCTGCTGCTGGATCATGCAACACAAACAACATCACTGTAGGAAAATCATAGGTGAATCTCACATCTGAAGCCTGTGATGCTCACATGTGTTTGGTTTCATGGGGATAATTTTGCCTTGACTTTAACAGGCAGGGGCTGTACACCAAGGAAATGGTTTGTGTGAGAAGGACCTGTGTGCAAAATAAATACAGCTGGCTAGTGATAAGGGAACGTGCATGGCAATTCCACTTTATGGAAATGTAAAGGAAAAGGACTCTTCTGTGCATGCCAAACCCCTAAATATAGGAGCATTCTTGTGGGACGTTATCTGTGCATGCAACCCCCGCCCCAGTAAAGTCACTGTTCAGACACCACCACCGCCCTTGAATACGTAAGAGATGGGCAGAGAAATGAATGGAGCATTGATTTGTCCAGTATATCACGTGTCACTGCCAGGATGAGAAACACAGTTCCACTCTGATCCTCCTCCTTTCGGTGCTGCTGAGTACATTGTCTTTCATATTAGGCTGTGAGGGTGATGCTCTATGTCCCGTGTTGAGGAAATAAGCAATAAGTACCACTGAGTAACTTGCGTGTTGCATCAGCAGGAGTTGAAATTGGTTTGGGTGGTGTTTTCTTTTTTGCTGAGTGGAAAATCTGATGGATGCAGATCAAGCTACAGAAAACAGCGGTCATGTAAACTTGTAGAAATTGGAATCTGCACAAGTGGGTCTAGAATGCTACTAGTCTGGTTTGCAAACAATTTAGCAAAGCAGCCAGCAACTGAACATGACTCAAAACAGGAAAGAAGCAAACCCAATGGAAACAACCTTTTGTGAAGCAGTAATTATTCCTTGTTTAAGTGGAAGGTCACTGGAGGAAAGCAGAGTCCAGGATTAGAAAAGTGACAAGTTCTGTTCAGTGAAGTACTATGGTAGATTATATTTTTTTTTGGCAGTGAATCTGACTTAGAGGTACCTAGTCATGGCCTTGGGTGCTGTTTTTGTTTATGCTGGTTAACTGTTTGTAGGGCAGCAGTATAGACTGAATCACTGAAATAGCTGCCTGTAAAGGTTACTTTGAATCAGAAAAATTTATCTGCTTCAGCTGATCATCCAGCCCTGCGAATCACTGTAGTGCTATAACAGCCAATTTCTAGCAGCTCAGATAAGTAGCTAGGAGTAATGGGATGGGGGAAGCTAGGGAAAGAACTACTTCAGAGGAGTCTGCTGCTGATGGAGGGATATTATGGACATACTCTTTAA
The DNA here is from genome assembly GCA_008921705.1 of Burhinus oedicnemus. Lineage (NCBI taxonomy): Eukaryota > Metazoa > Chordata > Aves > Charadriiformes > Burhinidae > Burhinus > Burhinus oedicnemus. Next base: position 812,159 of record VFFE01007987.1, on the reverse strand, counting down.
ATTTTTAGGGATTTGACCGGCAAATCTCATACTTCATGAGTAAATCCTACTCACAGAAAGATCTTGTTGACTTCAAAAAATCCCCCAAGAATGCAATTTGTAATAAAAACAGCAGAGACTTAAGCTTCTGCATTAGAATAGCACATTTGTCCATGGACTTAATATTTAAAAACGCATTAGAAACTGAACTGTATCTTTTCCAGATAAAACTAGCCCATTGTCCTACCTGTGATAGGATCTGCATTATATTTGTGAAGAAAGCAGCTAGCTTTTCCCTGCCAGCCCCCAGTGTCCTCAGGTGCAGGACATGCATATAATTTGCTCTTGTACCTCAATCAGTGAGCAAACAGAAAAATAGAGGAAATTAATTTCTCTCATTCCTTTTCCCTCTGTCCTATTTTTTACAAGAGCCTTTTAAAAATGTTGCTTACTATATGATTATGCACAGCAGGGGTTTGTAACAACCTCATCTTAACTCAGCTACCTCTGCCCTTGCTGTGGAATGATTGGTTGCCTTGGCAATCTTCTACATGCGGTGCTCGGGAGCTACAATTATAGTGCTCTTCTCAGTAGTGATCCTCTTAGTTCCTTTTCTTAGAAGTTCATGACAAGGAGACACAAAAAGATATATATAATGGATTTTATTGCTCCAGCCTTCTGTCTCCTTCATCCCTGAAGGAAGCAAATCTGCACTATCTAAGCCCATTTGCTCGGCAGCAAGGAGAAAAACCTTCTATTTGCGTAGGATGAAGTATTGTGTTAGCTGAATGTCACAACCAGAGAAGTTAAGCCACCTGAGGTGGTAACTCTGAGTCCCACATAAACCCTGAGGGCTACAGCAAGGGCCTCTTGAGCCATTCTACAGCAAAAGCAACTGTGAAGGAAGCATTGTTTTGTATTGCAATACAAAGACTTCCAGCAAATGTGCTTACTTTGCAAGTAAAATTATCACAACTTTAACTGCTGGGTCTGCAAACTCAAGATAAATGTATATGAGTGGTAGTTTACACTGAAATGGAAGGGCCAGTTGCCTCATCAGTTTAGAGTTTATAGGCCAAACCTTCTGCTCAACTACACCAGTTGCATATTATCTGTGTACAACAGTGATGGACAAAAGTAAGACCTATGTCAGTTCTGTGACATCAGCAAGAGACACTAAGATCCAGCGCACTATTCTTCTTGCTCTGCTGGGTGAACATGTTGGTTTTTTTTTTTTTAAATAAATGTTAAAAAAAAAATTGTCCCTGCAGTTGAATATGACTGGTAACAGAGGGGGAGCAAAGCTGTCAAGTGGACTTCTCTCATACAGTAGATCATTATTTTAGAGAGAAATCTGAGGACAGAAATGAGGTTAGTTCAGTCTTTGCTCTATGTAAGCAGTGGATGGATGCACAAAAGGGTCACATATTGTTTAAATCTGTGCTGAAACTCTGTATTTCATGCCTCCATCGGTTGATAGTGTGAATACCTGAAAGCAAAACCCTCCTTAGAAAGGGAGGGAAAGACCCCTGTTTTTCTTAGTGCTGAGATCTGTAGGCTCACAGAGGGAGGGAAGTTGTTCTCACCATGCACAAACTGTGGGATTTCATAACAGAAATGCCTAATTGCAGCTGGCATTTTGGGCACTTTCAGTGCCTGTGCCAGTGGGCACTTGGCTGATGAGTGACATCCTTTCTGACATGAGCAACATGAAAACTGCAGAGGAGACTAAAATGCTGAACTGCTGGTATGACAATTAAGAGCCTAAAAAAAATTAAGCAGTCCTAAAGCCTAAACAGTTCAGTTCTAACTGCTAAAACAGTCCCTTAAAAAAGGGACATAGGTTTGCAATTTTGTACACATGGGGGAACATATCTTTCTCTTTTTTTCTCTTTTCTCTCTGCTGTCAAGTGTGACCAGAGATGCTGCTTTGAACCAAGATGGCAGCCACCAGCAGCTGGCTGAGATGCCATTGTTAATTAAAGTCTTCATTCTCAAATACTGCTCAGATTCAGGAAAGGGTGAGAAATGCCACATAAGAGGGCCATGAAAACCAAAGTCACTAATGATGAACACTTCCAGGCAGATCACACAAGTACTTGGCATACACAGAACAAATTCAAATCTGACTTGGAGGAACAAGACTCCACTGACAACAAAAGTCCTTGCTTCAACTGAGAAGCTACATGAAGAATATAAGAACCAGCTCTTCATATATTAAATACTCTTTCAGTACCCCTTTGAAGGGTCCCTGTTCTCAAATGGGAGTGCAGTGTTGGGGAAGGAAAATGGCAGGCTGTTCCTACAGAACTCAAATGCACTGATTCTTCTCAAAAAAAAAAAAAGTTTGTGAGAAATCACAGGTTCTACCCTCTCACTGATTGTCCGGATGCCTGAGAATGAGTCTGCCAATATAAACTGTCACCCTCACATGGCTATAGATACATCTAATGAATCAAGGTTGAAAAGATCTCCATACATCAGAGCTGTGTCCTTCCAAGACACTGTAGCAAAGTGACTTTGCATTAGAGGAGGAAAGGACTGCAAGTGTGGTATTCAACATCATAGTTGTTCATCAGCGTGATGTTCAAGCCAATACTGAAATGCTATACTGGAGAACCCCTTTGCTAGGTTCATTCTAGTAGACGCACATGCCCTCTCTAAGGCTCGGCTAGTTTATGTTTTTAAGAAACAAACCAAAATCTTCAAAAGTAGGACTCGGCAATAATAGCTGTCACCAATTAAAAGGCAGCAACTGCTACAGTGAAGTAGTTTCACTTATTCAGCCATCTTATATTTATCAAGAAAAATGTGTTGCACCTACCTCCCTATGCAGTTTTCAATTAGAGGGACAACTTCAGAAGCTCAATCCCATCCTGCTATGACAACCTAGATATCTACTTGTCACTGAGCACCTTCAAGCTCTACAGTTCTAGCAGTTGGAATTGAGTACTTAACCTGTTGCTCTCCTGTATATTTTAAGGGCTGTTTTTTTAGGGGGTTTTCTCCTGGAATATTCATTAACTACATGGCAATATATTTGCTTGTTTCTCATGTGGCTGAGGCAGGTGGTTGAACGTGAAGTCCAGTTTGCTTGTTTTTTAGTATTTGTCTTTGTATTACTGGTGGGGTTCATTATAACATTAAACTCCAATGGGAAAATGTAATCCAAAAAAGTCTTGGTTATACTGTTCTGAGCAGTCCTGTGCAGGAATTCATGACAAAGCAAGAAGTCAAAGTAACCTGCTTTCTAGTCTACTTTTATAAATTTTGCATAGTAAGCACATGTAGAGGGGTAGTCAGGTGGCTAGACATAGGACAGAATGTTACTGCTCAGACTCGCCCAATGCAGTTTCCTTTGCTGTCATACACTTTTTTTATTCCTAGACTAGCCATCTCTTTTTCCAACGTTCATTTCCTCAAAAGACTGTATCTGGAGGAGTCAATCAATACGATGAATGCAAGACAACTGTTCTTTATGGTCACGGCATTGTGCTGTTCGTAGTCCTCCAAACCTATCATTCAGTGATACTATGGCTACATCAGGCAAGGTTAATCCTGCTTCATGGTTTTTCAGGATTTATCAAATTTCCCTTGCTGCATATACCACGTCAAGAACTGTATTTTTCTGTGTGATTTATACCATAAATCAAACAAACTCTTTATACTGAGCATAGGCACCTTACCCAAATGTCATACAGAAAAATCCCTCTTAGTCTTGTCTCTTGTCTTTTGAATATCACCAGCTCTTACATAAAAGTTTAAATCTTCAGTTTGAATGTGAGTTTATTACACTGGCCTCCCTGTGCTTGGCTGGTAGTAACATTTATCTGACATTGTTCACCTGCACATTTGAAGGTGCTTTACAAAGAGCGTCTTCCTTCCTGCCCTCAAATCTCAGGAAACTGAGTCACTCATCCAAGCCATAGCTGATAGGTTTTTAGATATCGTAAGCATTTTGGGTAGCATTTTATTCCTATATACTGGTCGGCTCTCATTTGTTCTGCTTATATACAGCAATAGTATGTTTATCAAGCTCATTCTCAGTTCAGCCAAATACTAATCCCAAAGCTTGAAGAGATAACTAAATGAGAAAACCCAAATTCATGCTGGATGTTAAGTGGCACAAGCCAAAATTCATTTAAGTCAACTGGAAAGCATCTTACAGTCTTCAAAATTACTTTGAAAGGGTTTTCGGTATAAGGGTTTTTATTATTATTACTTCAGGATCAGGTTTCCTAGCTTTAGAAAGAAAATAAATGGAGAGCTATTAATCTGATCTAAGTCTTGCAGCATATCAGTAATGCATTTTCACACTTCAGATTGCACGAAGTCTCTGGGCCTTCAGTCAAACAGCAAACCCAATACACAGGTATTCTTGACTTGCTTGGTACCAGCATACTCTGTAGCCAGTTGTGAAGTCCACGTTTGTTTTTCCTTCCAAGAGCCAAGCAATCCAATAGAATAGTTGGAGCAGGTTTCTGCTTCAGGAAGGACCCAAGCTTGTTTTTGGTCAAACACGGAGTAGCATTAATCCACCACTTAACTGCAGCCACCTTCGGGGCAGAAATTGGCAGCCATTTAACATGATGGAGTAATGTTACACAATAGTTGAGGACAGAAAGCAAAGAAACAGGTATCCATTGAAAATTCAAAGAGACATTAATGGAGAAAATATAATTACAGCTGGAATTTGGATGGGATGTCAGGGTTAGCACCTCTATACTTGCAAAGAGTGCCGCAGGATGTTTAGTAACCATGCCATCCAACGAATTACATGATCTACGTCACTAACTGCAATACTGCATTTACTTGGGAGCTCTTATCGTTGATTGCTCTGTAATTCTGTTTAAAATGTATGGAATTTAACAAGATCACATCTTGAGATCGCATGCAAGCTACAACTGCACTTAACTAAACCTCAAAGAATCTACGCATCTTTACCTTTTTGCCCTTTTCTTTTTCTTGTGTTTGTTGCACAGTCAAAGGAAACAGCTTTTTATGTGAATGATGATTAATAAGCAGCCCTGTTGAAGGGTGATGTAGCTGGTGTTAAGAACAGGCTCTTTTAATAGACACTTTAAAATGTGTTCTAACATGTGACAATGATAGGCTGTCAAATCACCATTCAGGTGTACACCAAGATAATAACATGCATTTCAGAAAAATGATAAGGTAAAATACACATTTTTACAGTATGAAGATAAATAGTGAAATATGCACTTGCATGCCTCAGTGTAAAATAAGCAGGGGGAATCCATTTAGAGTGGAATTATGAGTAGTCTAGACATCTCCATTGCCTTGTGCTTGAAATATCATCAACTGAATGTCTGATCTGCTGTATTTGTGCTTGAATTAAAGATATAAAGCACTTGCAGTATCCATTTATCGGCTGTTACCAAAATCTTTCCACGAGGATGAAGACATCTCAAGACAGGACTTTGTTTAAAGGTTATGGCTATAGATTCAGTATGCAAATTTTAGGCAGAAACAGGATGGGATCTGTTTGAAAATAGGACAATTAATGGGAAACTGTTAATGAAAATTAAGAAGTAGGACGTTTGGTTTGCTTGAGATGGATGCCAAAACATCACCTTTCTTATTTGTGTAAAACCTTGACAAGTAGTAATTAAAGTTGTAGGCTAGTGAAAGGATAGTTGTCTTTCTACTTTTTTGGAAGTATACTGCAGTCCAGAATCCCCTTCCCTGATTAGTATGTTGACCTCTTAAGAAAAAGTGCCTAAGCATTTGAAGTTTTACCTTAGATACGTGTAGTGAATAATGGGCATTTTCCCATTCCTGCTAATGTTGCCATTTTCAAACATCTGATAAATGTTAAGTCCTCTCCCTTTATAAAACGTTTTGATGTTCAGTTCCTATTTCATTCTTTAATCTTTGTTATGTGCCCAACAAAAGCATTCAGAACGCTTCCCAAAATAGCATGGGAGACCAAACATGAAGTGTCAGCCCTTTAAAGAACTAGATAAATGAACTCTGAGACTGTTGCAGATGTACTGAAAAATCTAGGGAAACTTCCTGTATTGATTCTCTGCTTTTCCTGATTTCTTAGTTAACAAGATAACCTGAGCACTTTGTGGTAAGATCTTCCAGTTAGCTGAGTTTCAATGAGAAGGATATAGGGCCCAATGACATGCACACTGCAGAGAGCTACTCAGTCCATCAGAAAAGTTAAATGTGTCACATATGATTGAAGATTTGCATGCACTGATAGTACTGAACTTTAAACTTAACTTTAAACTCAATTTTAAAAGTGAATGGGAATTCTGGTTGCATGGCTTCAGCTGCCATTTTTAATTTAAATACAGAATCACAACCACTGATAAGGAGACTGAGTACTCTCTTTCCAGAGACTTTTTTTTTTTTTTTAAAAATATCCTGCAGATTCTCAGCTGCATTTGTTTTGGATTAAAAAAAGCCAAACAGGATTATGTCTACTCTTTCCAGAAAAATTTACTTCCTTTTGAGTAGGTCCTGAATGTTCTTATGTATTGGTGCCAGATTGAAAGGCTCATGTCCCAGTTCAAATAGATAAGAGTTGTTCCTGCTTTTGTCTCGGGGGCTGCGGGGGAACAAAAACAAAAAAGCAATGCCCAGAATGCCAGTCTGAACCATGCAGGAAAACTTTTCCTCACCTGAGCAGATTGCCCTGGAGAGACAGGGTAGATACCCTATGTGGAGTTGTTCCAAGCTCTTCAAACCAAGCATCAAAGAAGCAACCCTCTGGCTTCGAGGTGAGAAAATGATGCCCCGAGGCACAGCTTCTGTGTCAGGCAGATAGCAAGCAATGGGCTCGTAAAACAATATTTGAAGAAAGGTAAAAAAAAAGAACATGAGGGAAAGGGAAGAGATTCTTATTAGCTGCAAAGTAAGTCTTTTCGATCACAATCTCTGACATAGAACAGCACTATTTGGACAGTAAATCACTGTGGCCCACTGAGAAACCTGTGCTGATAAGATTCTGACAGGCCAGGGAGGAGGTTCAGGGTGGCTTGCAGGGAAAATCTTTCATTCCAAACACACACACACCAGACCAGCAGAGGCAGGAGGAGCAGGTACAGGCAGGCAGTCCTGAACAGGAGGATGAAATGGGATTTCAGCTCTTTCTTTCTACAAAGATGATAGGAAAGCCCCTCTCTGATGATTTTATTTGGGGGAAGAAGATGGCTGCCTTAAGGTTAAGATTCTTCCACCTATGTTGTCTTCCCATCAGCTCCTGGGTCTAGTGACAGGGGAGTAAGGCAGATATATCAGTTTTATGGAACAAACTTCAGCAAGCACCACTTGTTTGATGGCAGCAAAGTATGCTTGTGGAAGGTACTTGCAAATAGCACAGCTGGATGCTCATTAAAATGCCTTGGAGAAAGAAAACAAAGTATATAGGAGGTGGTCAGACGAGCAAGGTAAGTGAGCTCAGTCACACTACAATGACATTGAGTGCGTTCAGAGATTGCCCTTCATGCATTCAGTACATAGCTAGCAGGATATGTGGCCTATAACATTGTGCATTTCTTGTAAAACTTGCACTTCTTTGAACCTGCTTACTTTATAGTGGCATGAATATCACATTCTTTTCCATCCATTTTCCTTCCCACTCTCACCCTTATGCACTACAGTTTTGCCCCCATAGCAACAGGGAGTTTAATGTGGTGTAACCTACATCTCCTAGAGGTAAGAAGGAGAGAGACTGGAGGAAAAGCAGCTAATTGAAGAGTTTAAGCACTTTTCTCTCAATTCCTCAAACACTGTAAGCATAATATTTCATTATTCTGCAGAATTTGTGGGAGATATCCGAAAGACCTGAAATAAAGAGGTGATCAGAAAGGAAAATAACAAGGAAAGGTTTAAGAAAAGCTTAGGCAGATTTTTTTTTGTTCCTTTGCTAATGGAAGGGACAGCTATGGAAGACTTACTTTGCCCTTGATACTAGATACTAACCTTGATACTGGCCTTCACAGAATCATAGAACGGTTTGGGTTGGAAGGGACCTTTAAAGGCCATCTAGTCCAACGCCCCTGCCATGAACAGGGACATCTTCAACAAGACCAGGTTGCTCAGAGCACCGTCCAACCTGACCTTCATTGTTTCCAGGGATGGGGCATCTACCACCTCTCTGGGCAACCTGTGCCAGTGTTTCACCACCCTCATGATAAAAAATGTTTTCCTAGTATCTAGGCTAAATCTTCCCTCTTCTAGTTTAAAAACATTACTGGTTGTTCTATCAAGGATCTTCACATTATTCCATTTTAACTATACCAGCTTTCCTGGGGCTGCTCATAGTGTTACTGTAGAATCATCCCAACACTTTCATATTCCTCTTAATTTCCAGTGTTCCTCATGTTCCATCCCTCTTAAGTTTCAGTGAGCTACATATCAGGACTGGGTGGTGAGACAAAGCCCTCTAGGCCATTTCTGCCAGTCCTGCAAGGGTATATTGTGCCAACAGAGCAGCAGAGGCTCAAAATGCATTGAAGACTCTATTTCAGAAATTTTAAGCAGTTATGAGTTTCTCTTTGAGGTTATTCTGTGATATCTAAAGGTACAAAACAGCAATGCTGAGGTTGTCTCGCCTCTACATTTGAGGCTTACCTTCCACTGGTCATTGCAGATTCTCTCTGCAATCAACACTTGCCCAGAACATCTTGCTGTGTCCTGGGTTTGTCTTTTGGTTTGCGTGTCCCCCCTCCCCCCCATTTTACTCCTGGTCCAGCTTACTTTGCATTCACATGCTAAGTTGCAATTTATTTGTGAACTTCCTTGGTATGCTTGAGGGAATGGGGAGGGAGAAAACATACATAGGTGCTGAAGCACTAGACTGTGCTACGAATGAGCAAAAATACATTTAGAAAGTATTAAACAGAGTATTAAAAAACCCCAAACAGCTAGAGTCTGTCTTCCTTGTCTACTATGGAAAGCTTGAAAGGGGAATTCCGGCTTCTGCCACTATAAATAAATTGCCAACAGCAAGGAGGTACTAACTAGTTAGACACGGTACTTTCCCCAGGAGAAGAGCATCCTGTTATATCATTGAGAAACATTTTAACCTGAGGCAACTGATCTTAACAGTTCAGTGTCTTAAATTTAGGGAGAGAGAAAAGAACAATGATAGCACTTGCTCTTCATTGAGGCACTTGCCTCGAGAGGCCTCTCAATTCCACTTTAGATGAACAAAGTCACTGTCCTTCTGTCAAGCACTTACATGCAACACAGTTCCATGACTTCACTGATCGAGACTATTTAAATTGGGTAAACCTTGTAAATCTTCTCACTGGAGACAGAGGGTCTTGGAGCCACTATCAAATCACACAAGTGGAGTCAAATTTGATCAGATCACAGCTAAATCTATGCTAGTATCCTGTGTGTTACAATGGTCATTAGTGGATGCAAATGGAAAGTTTGTAAGAAACAAGGCAAGTATAAAGTAATCTTGTACCAGCTCGGTCCTCCCAGGAATTACGGATGTTACAAACAGATGACTAATGGTCTCATAACAGGCTTTCACCTGAATGAAAGCCACCTTTCCTACCTCCTTCATCTCTACTTTGAAACTGCAACCTTACAGTCAAGATGAATGCAGAAAAATGTGTCTGTAATGGGTTAAGATACGAACATTTCTCAGCAGAATTCCCATGTTGACAAAAATTAATGTTGAGATGACAAAAGAGCTTCAAATGAAGGGGTTAAAACAAAGTTGAGGGCTTGACAACGTCTTCATCCTTGTAGCTAATAACTTGGCTTACAAGCGCTCATTCGCTTCTTGACTTTAACCCTGTATCTCGTATCTTCCTTAAGAAAGCACTGACACAAGGCTGTTGGTTATTGGGGGACAGAGAGATGCTCTTGATCACTCAGGTTTAGTTCTATTTTATTTTTTTAAATACTAAGCCTAGGCACAAGAAACACTAACTGTACACTGTTCAGGCCACTCAGGTTAGATGTGGGCTCGGTTTACTTCAGATAGAAAGGGGTAATAAAGTGGGACTTCTAAATCCTTTGGTGGATGCTTTCAGTAAGAGGTTAACAAGTAAAGGAGCAGTGGCAAGTACTTTTATGAACATAACCTCTGGGTTTTTTGTCTTTCTTATAAATGCCCACTCTCTTCTTCCTCTAAGAAATGGCTAGGTCTGTTTTGTTTTGAGTTGGAATGTTTCTTTCTAATACCATATAGAACTTTCTGCCTCATTTTAGTAGTAAAAGGAATAACTTAGTGTAATCTGAACCTTGATTTGGCTGTCAGATCACAGACCACCACTCCCACCGCGCCCCCCCCCCGCCTTAAACTGATTATTCAGAGGCTCAATTGTGGGAGATACTGCATTTTCTAACAGGAGCTGAACGGCATGGACATCTCTCAGTTGGTAGTTTAGCTGTTTCCAACCAAGAGTGAGTGGTTAACATCTTTCTCTACTCTAATATTCTGCAATGAACTATTCAGTGGACTGATCCAAGTGGTCACAAGCATGCAGAAAACTCAACCCAGACACATCTTCATGAGTAGCTAGGAAATGTCTAGATAAGATCCTTCTCTTTTCAAAGATCAGATCCAGTGAAGCTGGAAAAGGACATGTTGAGAAATTCCTTAAGTATCTGTATGATGCTCTCTTACGTATATGGTGTCATACAGAACAGCATTTCAGAGTTCATATTCCAGAGATTCTCACTCTTGGAGATAGCTTGCTTCAAGGTAATGTGACCATCCTGAATGGCTGCATTCACTAAAGTTAACTTCTTCCTTCTGTTTTGACTGAAAGAATTTTGTGCCAATGAGTTTGCTTTTTTCCTTCTCTAGAAGGTGCTGAGTAAATGTGTAATAACAAAAACAGTTTTAGAATGTTAATTCTTCACCTCTGATAATCACGGGTACAGTATTTAATATATGTATATACGTCCAGCAGGCTACAGCCACATCCTTTTGTTTTGCAAGCTGTACAACCATACTACAAAGGAATGGAGGCTTTAAACATGGGAAATAATGCCCTTTTGATTGAAGGTACTCAGAAAAAGCCAAGTCCAGACAGATTATTTTTAAATGCTTCACACTGCCAATGGGAGGTGCTTCTGATAGTCTTATTAGGCCCTTGTCTAAAAATCTGAGTACTAGGCACCTGCTATGTCTCTAAATCTGGTCTACAAATTTCTTATTCTACCTTCAGCTTCTGAACATTAATAACTTACCCTGAACTAGAACATGTCTCTGCTTAACAGAAGAGAAGAATATAGCTAAACAAAGACTATGACCTTCCCCCCCAGCCAAAGCTAGACAGAGCTAGAGGACAAAATGAAGTGTTACTACAATACTGAAAATATAATGAAAGCAAAAATTAAAAGCTGCAATGATCCAATGACAGAACAAAATGTTGTGCTCCTACTCTGTCCTCTAACACTGCTGTCATTGTCTTCTCTTCCTCTTCCTCCACCATCTCCTGCTTGCCCCCAAAACAAGTCGCAATCTGGAACTGAGTGCATGGTCATCCAGGTCACTGTACTGAGGACAATGAAAGCAGATAGACTACACTATCTGAAAGAAAAAACCAAGAACTTCCGCTCATCCTGGGCCAGTACCTAAAAGAGATTTTTGTTTCAGTAACACTGTATTGCACCTAGAAAAGGGGAATTTATGTACAACTACCAAGCTGCAGAACATAAGTTGCTACTGTTGATCCTTTTTAAAACACATAGAAGTACAGGTGGATCAAATTGTGCTGTATAACAACTGTGGGTAAATAATACCATGCTCTCAGCTTCATACTCAGGTATTCAAAAGAAAAGACTATATTTTATGTGTAATTACCTCACTATCAGTTTCTAGAACCTATCTATCAACTAATCATCCAGTGTGGGAGGCCCTCATTTGAAAAATGGAGTATGATTGTAGGCACTGGGGAAGCCCAATCTCTCTAAAATTCTCCAACCCATGTGTGCACTCAGGGATGTCTCTCTTTTGTGTATCAGTATGCGTCTGTCTCTTACAAGAACACATACACTTACTGTCCTGTAGACCCTGAGAGTTAAGAACAGGTACAGCTGAAAGTCCTCTTAAACCTTTCCAAGGTCAGAATGCAGACCCCCTGCGGCAGCTCTGACCTGTCTCAGCACAGTACAGACACTCCACCATTCTGACAGGCTGGCAGTTCATCACCCAGATGAAAGGCTCTGATCTTCCCTGTTTGTCAGCAGAGCTGTCACAGGTGAAATTTTGCAGATTTCCAAAGGTAGGTGAATTACAGAGTCAAACATGACTTGGGGCCAGAAGCAGAGAGGAGGGCAGGGAGTATGCAGTTATAATTTCTTTAAGTCTTCAAGATGTCTCAGGCATGGTACTTGGTGCTTCTGTCTGGCTCTTGCCCATGACTGTACTGCAAGAGGCCTAAGGGACAGTTCTTGGAATTCTTCAGATTGTCAGGGACTTGCTGCTCAGCCAATGAGCTACCTGTGGATTTCTCAGCAAGAGGTAAAGATTTAAGTCCTGTATTGAGCCATCTTCAAGACTTTCAGACTTCCAATATTCATATTAAGTAGGGCCTTCAGACCCCAAAACCTTTACTTTCTTATACATGAAACTTCACTTACTTTTCCATAAAGTCTTATATTTTGAAGTAGTTAGGAATCTTATGAGCATGGAAACATGAACCCTGTACATCCTGGACAGAGCTCTGATACAGGGCTCTTGAATCTGATGGTAATTCTGTGGTTCAGAGCTCTCTTAAGCTGTCAGAATGCAGGATAAGACTTAATTTTTGGTGTTGAGTTGTGAATAACAATAATGAACACCAGCTAGTTGTGTTGGTTTTTTTTATAGTGGAAACTTGGAAACAGCCACAGACCAACAATCATTTGAAGGACTCCTCAAAAAGAAGCAGCAGACATCTCAGGAAAAACCTCTGCATGACCAATAGTAGAGGAAAGAGAAAGGTTATAGGTTTATTAAGCAGGAAAACTAGTTACCCTAAAAGCAAGAAGCGTAGTAAGCAGAACTGATCAATCTACATACCACTTATGTATTCCCTAGTTAATCTCACTGGCATTCCAATAATGATTTGACAGTGTTCTACTTTCTCTGTCATTGGTCAAGCATTTAGCAAATAAACTATACAGCAAATACTAGTGAGCTTCATTAAATAATACATTTTCCTCCCCTTTCCACTGGTATTTGAGTAGCTCAGTGGCACACTGTTTGGGAGGGGAGGAAGGTAAAAAAAAAAAAAAAAGGATTTATTAAATACAAAATTGACTGACAGTGTGAAAGCTAAGTCCAGTTTGTTCTAAACAGATAATTTTGTGATAGCATGAGTGATGAAAGGAGGTCACTACTCTTTGCAGGGAAAGTCAAGGGATGAAAAGCACTACTTGCACACTCTGAGTATTTCCATCTTCCCTGACATAATATACACTGCATATACTTGTGTGATTCTAGTTGTCCTACCCTTAGTTTTCTCTTCCTGGTCTCTTTAACCTCAATGAAACATACTTGCCCTGTGAGGGAAAACAGGGGTGAAAGTGATCAAAACAGATTAATTTAGAAACCTACACCAAGTACCAGTACAGGAACTGTCTCTTAAGTAATTGAGCCACAGTTTTAACCCTAAGAAACAATTCTGTTCTAACAGATCTATTGTCCAAAGCATGTCCTAGGTATACCTGTGTTGTTGTGTATGTGTTTATTTTATTGCTTTGGCCAGTCAAGGGTCAAAGATACAGGCCTCTTTCCCTTGCAATTCTGGGCTCTGACACTTGTCCCAGTCGCCACCTACCTGAAAGGAAAGCAGAATATTCTCAAACATAACTCTAGTACGCTAGTCATAACATTTATGTGGACATGATCCCTACCTTACTAATGCCATCAAGGCGTCTCAAAGGAAAATAAAGTAGAACAGAAGCAGCTCAGGTTCATATCATGTACTGCTATGAATAGTGAGGAAAGGATGATGATAAATGTGCAACCACTTCCTTTTTTCGAATTTATTTTATCTATTCTATTTTGGGAACGAACTGCCCAACTGAAATATCTCTAAATGCCAGCAGAAATGTTTGTGGATTAGGAATACTGTGTGAAATACCATCTTCAGAGATGCAATTTCTCCAGTGTCCCCCACATGAGCATATGATGAACCCCATAATGAAAATAAACATACCATTCTACTAGATGCTTATATATAAAAGAATTGGCATAGACAGACAAACCTGTAGTTTATGTAAGCCAAGATTCTGTCTCTTATAGGGACCAGTACCAAATCCTACAGATGAAGGTGAAATAACATCAAAATTGATAGGCCAACTTGCCCCAAGGAGAATTCTTCGTAATTGTGAAAAGTTAGAGAACGGCTGAAAGATGAGTTCAGACAGTATAAAAGGAAATAGATATCAAAAAAAGGGGACACATGCAGGGAGTTTTGCCAGTTACACAACTATGCATAAGCTAATCTTTTTTTTTCATATAGACTAAGTTTCTTCAGAGTTTATATGATGCGTTTTCACACATATGGGAGCAAACAATATACTTCGTTCTGATAGGACACCACAGAGGGCTGCATTCTCACCAACATCCACGTAAGCCTCTAAATAGCTGTACAGGTTGAAAACTTTCTGAAGCACTCCTCAGTTTTCATAGCACAGCCCATCAGCAGGGTCACAACGAAGCCTCATGATGAGTGGCTATGGTGCATCTGGAAGGGGTGTCTGGTTTCTTAGCCAAGAGGCAGAAGCGGGACCCCAAGGGAAGGCTCTGTCCCTGACCCCCTTTGCCCTCCCTTGTTCTGATCTTTATTGGGCCGTCTGCCTCATAGCATCAAAGGCAAAAGCAGGCCCGTGATTTGTCCTACAACAGCTCTATAAAAAACATAATTGCCCAATAACCCTCTGTCTGCAAACCAAGCCATCTTCCTGTTTCTTCTCTCATAAAGACTATTTGACAAGCCTGTTCCATCAGCTTATAAAAATCTAGAAATAGTTGCCTTCCCTGGAAAGAAACTTTGGAGAAAAACAGAAAAGAAACTCATTTTTCTTATGTGTAGCATGTGTGTACACACACACACATATACAACCTAAGATATCCACAACAAGTAAAATATGTAAACTGCTTAAGACAACCAAATTCTGTACTGGCACAATAAGCAAAAGAATTATGCCATCTTAAAATAAGGATGTAAAGCACTACATATTGAATTTGTAGGGTCAGAAATGTTATGTACTTTAAATTGAACAAAAGTGAGGTGGAGTATGTGCTGCTAAACTAGAAAGGGTGCAGTAAGAATTATTCTGAATATCCCAGCATAATTCTGAAGCTGCACATGATCAGAAACAATTTAAGATTGTTCTTTTCTATACTTTCTCTCTCTCTCTCTCTCTTTTCTCTCTCTCTCTCCTTAAAGAGCTTGTTTTTCCCCGTAATAACATTGCTGCAAGACTCACCAACAAAAATGATTCTTCATCCTTCCCGTCAATAAGGATGTTGATGTAAATTGTCCAGTCACCCTCTGGTTAGTGTTGGGAGTAGCTCATTCAGGCCACATTCTGTTCTCAAGTATCCTTGAGAAAATACAGAGGAACTCCAAATTAAAATTGGTATACCTAAGCTTTAAATCTAGACCACTTTGTGCTTCAGTCACTAAAAAGTAATTTTAAATAATCCTTTGACTGAATAATCTTGCTTCTGACGAAAAGTTTTTAAAAAGATCAGTTATCCAATAACTTGTCTGTCACAGGTTTCATTTGAAATATTTTACACAGATACACAATTAAGATTTGATTTGTGGTGCTGAGATTTACACTCCTGGCAAACGTAAGCATATTGCATTTTAATTTACTTTCAATACAGAATAGTTGCTTTGATATGCCTGAGAACAACCGCCTTGGGATCTGTTCCTCCCAAATGACGTCAAATAAGAATTCTTTTATTAACATTAGTGGATGAAGGATCAGGCTCTTCAAAAACAAACAAAGAAATAATTTATGGCTACTGCTATGGGCCAAATCTTGAAGTGTTTACTTTATTACACATGCAAGACTATCCCTGAAGTCAATGAGGGCCTCAATGAGAAAGAAAGGTGTTGAAGCTAAGGGAAGATGCTGATTTCAGATTCCACTGTTCTAAATTCACGGATGTTTCAGAATACTCTGATTTCACAATGGTGTATTTGTGACCCAGGATTTGATTTTACAGTTCTGTGTAAGCAAAAAAACCCAAAATCTGGGACAATGATATAACCAGAAACCTTATGGTGCCCTTGTAGATAAGCCCATTCTGAGAGGATGCTGGAAGTCCTTTTGCTGCTCATTTTACAGCCAAGGCCTTTTTAGATTCTGTGTCTGAACTCAGGGCAGCAGGTGCCTTATCAATTTTTTCTTGACTTCTAACTTCTATGACTAACAACAGTCTGAAATGGACTGAATAACTTCTCATCTAATATGACTGATAATCTCCCCCAGCTCTACTGGTAAACTGTATGTTCAAGATATTTATCAAGCACGTATCTGGATTTCCAAGTCACAGCATGCAGCACTATTTACCATCTATCAATAAGCTAGTGTCTTTAACCAACAGCAATACACCTTAGCTACAGGGAAGCCAAGACTGGAGTTAATTCAGCTACTTTGAATATGCCAGTTCCAACTTAGTTTGATCACTATTAAGAGAGTTGCTGGAGTATCTCTTACATTCATTCTTGGCGTAACTTCAACATTGCTGTGAAAATGAACAAAGTTCATCAGGTAGACTTTAAGAAATATGGTAGATGAGTAAGAACTAAGACTACTGTTGTAAATTCTCCTGCATCAGCTAGTCTGAAGTCAGTTCAGCTCACGTGATTCAACTTTTTTTAAAGCAGATTGACAAAATTGAGATTGTCCATTGGTCTTACTATACATAGCTATAATGCTGAATAACGTCAGCAGCTGTAATTTGAAAGTTTCGAGTAATATAATAAATTATTTCATTCACAGTACATAGGATGTTTCTTCATATATTTTCCCAGCTTTTTTCAGTCTTACATAGAAATGAAATATGTAATTTCATTTCCATTCAGTTATCTGTTCTGATTTGTATTCACATGGCTAATTTTCTCTGTGGGACTGAATCTTGATTACAATTATCTATCTCCAGATATTTATACAGCTGCCAGTTGCTGCTGGCTAACAATCTGGTTCCAACATTCACTCTCGTGATTTCTTATCATGCATTGATTCATCTCTGTTCAGTGGCCTCCTGCGATTAGACGATCAAGTTGTCAAAAAAGAACCATTTCCCAAGCCTTCTCTATTTTCTCTGCGTTCTTTCTGTTCATCACAAGCCCAAGACATCTTCATGTGGGGCTGTGCTCTGCACCTCCCCAGTAGACACCAGTGCAACTTTTCAGTAGTTACACTTCTGAAGTATCTTCTACCCCTTCTCCAGGCTCTTTCCTTCCCTTTATATCTAGTGGAGAAGCAACATCTCTCCATCTTTACACAAAGTGGAAAGAATTAATCTCCCAAGCAGCTACATTCAGAGTGACATACCTGGTGTGAACATGAATGTCTGTGGCTCAAGGCAATCTGGTTGGCTTGTCTTACAATGTGAGATGATAGAGGCGTCCTACTTGTCTCAAACACTGTAAAGCCAGCCTTAAAAAACTAAACCAATTTCAAAAATACAAAAGAAGAAAAGAGACGATTACCTGAAGTCAGTGTCTGCCTCTTTCTCCTGATGTTTCGACTCTTTTCACCAATCCTCTTAGTGCTTCCCTCTATTTCCTCCCTGGCTTGACACTTTCAGAAGTCATGTATATACACTGAGTGAACACTGACCTCACCCTATGATGAGAAGACAGTATTTTTGGTCAATGAAGACTTCAGGCAGAGTCTCAAGTGCAGCTCGTCCAGAATAGCAGAGGGGTCAGTCACATACCTCGGACACCCCAATCTTATTCTATGTACTGCCCAACCTAGGAATGCCTTCGTCCTTGTGTCTACCAGTAGTCTTGTCTTCTGTTCAGGAGTCTACTCCTCCCACCCAATTCCTCTCAGGGACTCCCTAGTGATTTATTCTCCTCTTTGCCCCGGAAACCACAGCAGTATAGCTAACCCTGTTTCTGTAAAACTGCCCCTTCCCCTAGCCTTACTCTAGCCCTATGTGCCCTCTGCAAGTAGCATGCCAGTCTTAGGAGCCAATTGCTAGCACAGATACCTCCACCTGGGGGAAGCAAAGAACCACAAAGAGCTCCTTACTTTTGGAAGGTTCCTGAGTACTCTACTCCTTCAGGAAGGAAGCTAGCTCCTAAATATACATAATCAGACTCCAAGCTTAACAGTTGTGCCAGGTCCAACACCAGCGTTGAACAACCAGAACTTGGCCTAAAACCTGCTATGCAGTTCTCATCTAAAAGTGGCACTGTGTTGGTTTGCGTTGTCCTGAGAACAACTGCACTGACATCACCTGTGGGAAGACTGAAACTTATGGGTTTATGAGCACTTCCTCCATAAACAGCTTTTCTATGTAAACACCAAATTCTGAATCTGTTTAAAGCTTATACCTCCAATCTATCAATCTTGATGGTTTCTCCCAAGGAAGAATTGGACCCAAAGGTTCAATCCTGTTGCCGATATACAGGCTTTGGGATTATGTAATGCAGTGAGGTTACAAAAAGGAAGTGGCAGGATGCTTGACAGATTCATTGCTCCTGAAGTTGGAATGGTAAGCTTGTCTGGGTCACCGGGCTGTAATGCATGTATTCTCTTAATGAAGGTTGCTTTACATACATTGAATGATTACTACACTAGTAATTCCTAATTCTACAGTATTGGAGGAGAAAAAAAAGTATACCATTTGTAATGATATATACTAATAGTATGCAGTATTTATGCAGTAAACTGTATCAACTTCTATGAGGAAAGCGAAAGGTGCTGGATACAGCACTTAGCATGGCAGACTGAATTTTGAGCAAAAAGTAGAAGTGAATGCCTGCCCTCAAAAAAAAAAAAAAAAAAAAAAAATCCATGTGTTTGGTGAAAAAAGTCCATGCCAAGCAGAAGAAACCTAATTTATTTACAGTCTCCTCCAAAGATGTTAGTGTAGTAAAATAAATGATAATTTGCCTTGAAACATCAAAAACCTGAGTTGGCCTATCTGATATTTAGATCTGTGGCCCAATGCCTTCAAGCCCAGTGCTTACCTCTAAGGATTCCCTGCTCAGCAACTGTTCCACAAAGTTGTTTAAAATGAAGGTCTTGATGTTGCTTAGCAAATCTGCATGGTATAAAGTTGAGCTAAACCAGAGCCTTGTTAAACAAAATAAGGCTCAGTGCTGGCTTGGAAGCTTGCTCGTGCTGTACAGAACTGAGACCAAAGTAGAAGCAGGTAAAAAAAAAATATGGAAGAACAAAACTTTCCTCTAGCTCTGTCACTAGGGCTCTTATACGTGTTAAAAAAATAAACAACCACCAACTTTACAGCAGCAGGACTTGAGTGTGTGCTATTGGGAAACCCACTAAACCTTTAAAGGAGGTACCTTTGGAAATATTTTATAGACACTCATCTCCCCAGCAGGAAAGCTTGTGCTGGAAAGAGACATCTTTAACAAATAAATAATAGTTTATTAAATCACTTGTCTCCACAGCAGGAAATAAACTAGGGGGTGGGTAAGGAGGGTGGTGGGGTGACAAAGGAAGGGAAACAAAAAACGTTACCCTTGCAACCCCTCTGTTCCAACAGAGCTGTATTTATTTAAAACACTCTTCTCCTAAGACAGATGGAAAAAATAATTAAACCAGCCACCCACCCCTTTTATTAAACTCCTTTGTGACCACCAGGGATACGATTAACATGGCCATCATAAAAACCCAGTCCCCTACCCTCAAAATAAAGAGAAAAACACAAACAAGAGTTGAGACACCGTGGAGGGCAGGAAGTAAATTAAGAACCTGCCTCTAGGGTGGTGAGAATATTTTTTAGAGTGCCTGCTGGAAAATTTGACAAGAGAATCATAGTAAAGGGGTAAGCATTCATTTTATCTCAGCAAGGCCTTGAGGGCTCAGAAAAGAACTTTCCTCCTAGGCAATCAACTTGGTGTGGAGACATTGTGTGGAACTGCTATAGCTCAACAGCAGAGTAAGCATGGAGGACATGTAGCCACTTGTGAGGACAGAATGGCAAGATACAAGTTGTCCCAAATTTTCCAAGTTTTGAAGCTTGCCCAAATCCTCTGATGTCCCATGTGCAATCACAGAGACAATTCATATGGTGCTAGGCATCTCATCCATTCTTTTTTATTTAATTCACTGCACTTTTCTATTGTCCTCCTACTGCTGCTTCAAGGCATTCCATGCCTACAGAAGGCCAGGCCAGATTTCCCCAGAAAAATCCATCTTCATTTATACAATAGAAGTCTGGATTTTTCCAGTTGATTACAGAGCACCATGGCAAATCTAGGTATGTGGATCCCATACAGCAGATCTTTTTTTTTTTTTAATGCCATTTTATAGTCACTGGCACCTTAGTTTCCAGTCCAAACCAGCCTCCCTTCCACAAGATCAAAGATACTCAGGACAAACAACCTTCATCCCTTTGTGATGACTCTTCCGTGACCTCTTAAACTCTACTATCCTGCCTGTCATCAGAACCACAGGAAAAACAAGAAATCTTAAACCTATCTGTGGCTATTCACATGCATTCTCATTGGCACAGCGGCTACAAAACCAGATGGCAACAAAATAGCTGATTAATACAAGGTTAGAGCAGGCTTTATGTACATGACTTTGCAGTTACAGAAGGAGTCTGCACTGGAGGCATCACTGTACTTAGATACTGACTTTACTGTATTATTTCCATATTATCTTTAGTAATAAACCTACCCTTTCTGAATGTGCGTATACCAACATTCGTTCCCGACTGCAGCACTTCATTTGTTGGGATTACCCCTGGGCAAAAGGAGATCAGCCAGAATCAGTATGTAGAAGGCTTTTCATCATAGCAGCCTGACTAAAAAATGTTATGCACAGCGTGTATCAGTGCATAATGGTGATCAGAAGCCATGCCAAATGTGCCAGCCTAGAAGAAGAAGCTGCCAGGATAAAATGATAGTGATCTCTATGGTATAAGATCTGTCAGCTTCCCAAACCAAAGATTTCCTTTCCATGACTGCCAAGGAAGCTCCTTGCACGGTCATCATTATATAAAAGCATTGAAAACATTCTGAATATCTTGTGAGAGCACATTCATAGAAAATATTCCTTGATTAAATTTGATTTCAAGCTGACCTGGGAAGCATTTTGCTTGCCTTCTATTAACTACAGACCTGAAAGTTCTATTCTCCTTCCCTTAGGAAAAACAAGAGGCCTAATGGCTTAGTTATAAGTTGTTAATATAGAGCAAGCTCATGATTAGTATCCCCTGTGCTGTGGTAGATGTTGACCATAGGAGGATAAATGCTATCAGCTCGAGTACAGAATGAAAAAAATCACTTGTATGGATAAAAGGCGTACACTGAGTTGTCACAGCGGCAACTGTTTATAGTAAATACATAAAAAAGAGATACTTGGAGTGCATATAAGAGGAACATATAGCCCAAACTGACAATTTGCTATAGAGAAACAGACTGAAATAGAAGATAATCCCACTTTAATAAGGGAACTTTTTAAAGAAAAAAGGGAAGAATAGTATTAGCACTGCATAGGTCAGAATCTCCCCTGCCCCCCTAGTAAAATGAAGTTTTTCTTTAGTAAAATGGTTTAATAATGCATGATTAGTAGGAACAGAGGGATGGGGAGATGGTAACTACAATACTATCCAGTTAGGTAAACAGCAAGCAAAATCAGAAAAGTAGGTATTAATTATATCTAATATTTGTTAGTGCCTCTTTTCTTAGAAGACCTGAACACGCTTTATAAGCACTACATTACTGGTATGCATAATAACAGATAATTAGGGTTTTGATAACTAGATTATTGTATGTGACTGCAGATGCTAGTGAAAATTAGGATAGTAGAGTGTGGTTCAGCAAAAGGGCACTGAGTCAGGAAATTGTGATTGTGTTTATTGCTGGCTCTGCCACTGAAGTGTTTTGAGACAGTGAGTAAATCACTTTGTCCCTATCTATGAAATGATAAGGACAAATGGGCTTCCTTTATAAGACATATATTGACATAAATGGATAAAAAGTGTTAAAATGAAAGATGAATGTTATTGGGTAGCTGAGATTGGACTTAACAAAGCATTACTGGAACATACGGTCTAGGAGTAAGTGGGAATATCTGCTAACTGAGCTGGATGTGGAAGTCTCATAAAAGTATCTTTCATGACTATGCGGAGATGACAGCAACATGATTTCAATGTCCTGTCTGGATGGCTTTTATACAGCAACATGCATAGTGTTCAGTACAGTTTAGGATATCTTTACATAACTATTTTAATGTCTAGCTACTAACTTACCCAACTACTTCAAAAATAGTTTTAATTTATATGCATTGTATCACATTCTCGGTGGGGATCACAAGTCAACATCCAAGCCTTAGGATCTGAGGGAGGAACTGACCTTGCCAGAATTTCAACTTATGGTTATTGGCAATCAAAGTATTTCTGTCCTGCTCCTCTGACAACCAATCTGTTCATCTGGCATGCAGTTATTAAACAGTTGATGAGGGCCGGCCCTGCTCACTGGTATTTTATCACTTGTAGCATTCATCCCCTGCTTGTGGGGATGGATCTCAAAAGAGATTTTGAGGGTTTTAATCAATTTCCTGAGTTCTGCCCATCAACAGTGTCTTCATTTCCTGCCACTTTATAAAACAGGGTTAAGTTACAGTCACAGACTTCTTTTGGGTTATTCTAAATAATCTCACTGAGCTGATTCAAGTTTACACTCATCTGGGATCCTGCTGCAAAGACTATGGGATGGGGATTGATGGGAATCTTCAGCAGACTTTGTATCAGGTCTTTCAGCCTTGATCCTACATTGTTCAAATCTATCCAAATTTTATCACTTGAATAGAAGGAATAAAAGCCGAACAAAGTGGCAGTTCAGCCCTCACAGTGTAAATTGTTCATGGATTGGAAAAAAACATCACAGCAGCTGGAAAACTGCTGTCTTTATAATCCTATACTGAATGAATGTGATAAATTTTGCATTTAAGTAATTTCATATAGTACTTAACTAAGAACTAGTGGGTGCTGCTTGCTTCTTTTAGTCTGAAAGACAGAAATTTGCGTTCTATGGTAGTATTGTATGAAAAAAGATTAATGGGTACATAAGGACTTTCAATATTTGGCTCTTACGTAGACATTTCTGACAACCTAGAATTGTTGGAAAAAATTTTGCCTAACTAAAATTTAAGTCTCAGGACTGTGAAATAAACTTACATTAGTTGTAGCTTGGAGAGTTATCAGGGACTTGACTAGGGATGTTAAGAAAAGTCCAAGTGCATCAGGTACATTGATTACTCTATTTTTGATGATTTAAAATGGGTTTCTTAAACAAGTTTCCATGTTTGTTTATTAACATGATTTCCCTTGACAATTTTATCTCACTGATACCCAGATCTGTGATCCATTCACGCATAGGACATTGTGTTCAAAGGCATCACCTGATATGAAAACTATGGCTTTTTCCTAAAGAAAGGATTTTTTAAATTTCTTTTTTGTATTATTTGGTAGATGAATAATGAAATGAGGAAAGCAGATAATCTAAACCAGCACATACTACAACTAATGACAGAATCATAGGTGATACTGGGGGATTAGTGTGGGAAAAAATGCTCAGCATTTTTACTAAAATGATAATCTTCAGTAACAGAAGGTAGAATAGCTGTGTTGCCACAGACAGTCTATCACTTGAACTGGTCTCTAGTTACTGCAAGGTAATAGTCTATGTAAGAGAAAACCACTGCGTAAGATTTTCCCAACATGAACTTTAGGTTAAATTCTCAAAAACAACTGATCACAAAACTGTGAATTTATCTACCTTATTCCCAATTTAATTTTAAATAAAATAATATTCTCGTGAGTCCTTTAATTTATGTATCACTGTAAAGTGGGTTTGCTTGTACTCAGGCAAGCTTAATCCATTTCGATGCTGTCACGGTCTCTCTCAACTTATGTAATTTTGTTCTTAAGTTTAGCCCACTTTTGACAGACAATTCAAGGAAATGGCTCAATTGTGTCAAGAAAGAATCTTTCTAGGAACTGATATTTAACCAAAATTTTCTGCTCACATCAACCAACCATTTATCCATGAATTACTGATAGCTTTTCACAACATATTCTAACTTGTATTTAACTCTCTCTCTTCTTCATTTTTTGTATCATCTATTAGAACTATATCAAAGCTGAGGAGGCGGGGACCCTAGTTTGCTTAAGAGAAAATGTGACAAGCACAAATGTCTGCTTTGGCACAAAGATTCCTGCTATTAAAGAGAGCAAAAGCGTTAGAAAGCAGGGAACACTGATCCTGGAAAAAAATTACTTTATGTATTTCTGAAAATTTGGGGCAAATTTAATTAGCTGTCAGGCATGAGGGGACAAAAAATATTTGCTTGTGTTTCCAAAATACTGTGCATGGTCAGAAGTTCTAAAAAACACTGTGAAGTATTACTGTGATTAATCAATACTGTTGTGCCATTTGAGTGAAAAATGCATCATCTGGCAAATGAATAAGGATTTCAGGCAGACCAGTATAATTAGAATATCTATTTATGTATCCATCTACTTTATACCATAATAATAATAAACCCGTAATAACAAACAATATGTGAAAATGGATTCTAGGAACCTGATCAAATATGCATTTAGTTCAACATACTCTTTCTATTGGTTTCACTATTCACCATTGTTCACGTTGTAATGCTAAAGTGTATTGAAATTTAGTAAAAAAGATAGAGGAATTTGTCACTGAAGAGGACGTTGATATTTATTCAGCATGCAGAAATCTTAAAACTCTGCAAGGTGCTAAGCATAATTAATACATTCCTTTCATTATGGGTATAGTTTAAATTACTGTAGCTGTGATTCAGTGAAGCACTTAACCCTGTATTTGATTCCAAGTAAGATCCTAAAGCACACTATAGTCAAATTAGGTGTATGCTTAAATGCTTATGCTGTATAGGGGCAGATTTAAATTAATAAGCACCAAAATCTATTATGTAAACAGATGTCTAAATGCAAACTGATACCATAAAATTAGTTATTTCTCTGCATTTGTTTTCCAAATAAATATCACGGACAAAGAACATCAAAAGTGAAAAGTCAAGTACTCAGACTTTGGGAAATAAATCATGGTTGTCCATGTACAACTGCACCTATAACAGTGCACTCAGACACAGATGTATTTATGACAAAGGAGATGCCAGACATGGTGATTGTGTGCTGCTTTTTCTACTGTTTTTGCCACTCCTTGTTCAAGCAAATCTCTTTAAAAATGAATAAAAAAAAATCAGGGCAAGTTTGGTCTGGATTAAGAACTCAGGAACAGGCAACAAAATGGGACTTTGAAGAAAATTAAGCTCATAGCCTAAGTGAAAATAGTTTATGCAAAATATTTTTGTAACTGAACAATTTTGATAATGCAGCAGTCTGATTCTCTATGATAGCATCACCATTATTCTTTCCCCATTCACTGTCTATAAAATAATAAATACTACTATCTCCTGGTTTAGATATGTCGATGTTATACTGTGTCTTGGCATATTACTGGGAAAACCTTCAGAAAAAATTAGTCTAGCAACAATGCAAGAGCAAACTACATACTCAGATCTGTTTCGTTTTTTGAAGCAGTACAGAGAAGGAAAGGTTGATGATTTTGATTTGGTTCATCATGAAGATAGGCAGGTCTTCATGCAACTTTTATTCAGGTTTATCTTGAGAGAAACCCTAACATCCAGACAATGGCAGTGTTGGTAGCTCCCAGTCCTGCTTTTCTCAAGTGTCTGAAACTGCAGCTCCTACTGTTGAAAGTTATTTAATCACTGTGTGAGACAGACACAACAATCAGTGGAATATGTGATTTATTTCCCCACAGAATTCCTAAAAAGGATTTGTAATTTAGTTGCACTGAAAACCTGCAGATGGACAAGGTTAACAGAAAGAAGAAACAGGGAAGAATTTTACACCTATAAGGAAGAAAAGGAAAGAAAAGGCTGCAGCTGAAACATTTTGTTAAAAGATCTTGCTTTGGTAACTAGAACCATAAGAGGCACAATGTGATAGCAGGTTTATTCATTTCTAATTATGGACATGGCTTTATCTGCAAGTCGTCCTCTCCCTCCTCTGCTAACTGCCCCCCCTCCTTTTTCCTCCTGTCCCCTGGGGCAGCACTGTGGTGGGGCTCAATCACTCTTTTATTAGTTGTGATATACTGTGGCTAATTCCCTTAATCTGGACCTTGCTTTCCTATAAAGCCCAGACCTCAGGTATTGAATTTCCCTGATCAAAGTACAACCAGTGTGGGACACAGCAATCTCCACTAAACAGGGGAGCTTGGGAAAGCTCGTAAATGGAGTAAAAGAAATACACATACACACACGCATTCGCAAGATGGTGCAATCAATTGGTAGAACAATCACGTGTGAAATATTACTGGCTCCTTAAAGTGCTGGTTCTGGGATTTACTGCAGTGTATTAATCTGCTATGCTTAATGCATTGACCTTTCACCCCTAGCAATTCAGTAGACGGTGCTTGAATTGCCAGAAGCTAATACAATGGATTAGGAGCAGAAAGAGCCCACCATATTGAAGTGCCAGAGCAGCCCTAAACCATATGACCAGTAACTTCTCCATCTTTCTTAATAGATAGTGCCAGACAATGTGGCTACCACAGAAAGGCCTGTATTGACAGCAGAATTTCTGGAAAGGGAGATAGTGGAATAAAGGCTTGTTATAAAACAATAGAGAAGGGCAGTCTTGTGACTGAGTCACAAGACAGGGATTTAGAAGAATCTGTTTTATTCCATGCAGTCATCCTCTCCCTGTGTGTGACCTTAGGCAAGACAATTCACTTCTTAGGATCGTCTCTCCTATCTGCAAAATTGGGATAATGGCACTTAGACCTAATTTTCTCAGGGGCAGTGGGGAGGCTTTGTTCATTGACATTTAAAAGGCACTTTAAGATCACAGGATTGAAAGTGTTACACATTCATGCAAAATAGTATGATATTCAGTTCATTAGATATCCATACAGATGGAGAAGAGAATGGAAGAGAAGTCCCTTCGTATGTACGCAACAAAACTCAACCATTAATCTAAAAGCTTTGTCTTGAAAGTGCTGTATTCACTTGAACCAAAAAGTTAGCCCTGATCTAAAATGAAATGATATGCAGACTCGCAGAAACGCATAGAAATAAATAACATGGAGAGCAATGCATATCTATAATGGCGAGATAATCAAATGTCCTTTTCCTGCTTCCTTGGTCATGCAAAATCCTACATTTCATGTACAGAAAACCCCTTGGAATTTAATTTCCAATGTTAACTCTTCAATGTCATCTTTAACTATTCCATATAATTTAACAAATGGTTATACAGTACTACCGAATTTGAGAGGAGTGTCCAAAAACCTCATAAAGGAGATTATTCTAAGTAATTACTACCAAATACTACTAAATTCTGAATAGTGTTAAGCCCCCTCCGCTCTCATTTAGGATTAAAGGGACCTTTATTTGATTTGTTTTACTTCAATACAAAATAAATAAGGTTGACCTGAATTAAGGCCTCTTTGATACTCAGGGAGAGTATCTACACAGGGATTTACTATGCTTTAATTGGTCCACTTCAAAAGTTAATTTGCATATTTTTTCCTGACATGCTCAGAAACTAACACAGAATACATGTGTCATACTTATAAAAAGGCAGAGAATTTAGAGCATGGGGGTCTGTGAATATACATTCAGAATTTACCACTTCAGTGAGCTTACTGGTACCACTGTGTACTCCTCAGAATTGGAATATACTTATAATGGTGAGATTCACTTCATCAAACTTCGGTTATCTAAAGCTGGGTCTCTAGTCTAAGTTTGTTGCTAATTCAACAGAAAGATATGCAACCCTAGAAGATGACAAAGCCATCCTGGTACGCATCTCTGAGGTTGCTGTTATATGATTGCTTTAAGTCAACATAAGAGGAGACTGTCCCCAAAAAAGTTCACCTCATATTCCTTTGTCCCTAGCTGCATGTTTCACCATCTCTCTTGTGCCAGCAAGCATTCATACAGCCGCGTAACAAATTGAGTCAGGAAACTGATCCAACTGAAACCAACTCTGAACAATAACAACAACAAGAGAGAAAAAGATTAGTTACAGAAGAATCACTGCATGATGACTTAGGCAGGCCTAATTTTGATTGTGCAGCCATAACCTAAAAAAAGCAGGATGAATTGTTTTCCAGAGGTATTTTCCTTTCACTCTACCGATTATGAGCTTTGCCAGTTAGTTTATCGCAAACACCTAACTTGAAGAGAAAGAAACCTAGCCCCAAGAAATCATACTTGTGCAAGCTCCTATGAATGGAAGTAGGTCTGAGTTTGTGAGCAATATTTATACCTCATTCTTTGTGGTTAAGCATCTTTCTTCAATTTTTCACAGCAAGTGTTGGCAAAAACAGTTGGAAACTGTCTTTTAAGTGCCCAATTCATAGTACGTTAAAGGGACCTGGTTTTCAGAAAGTGCTGGGAGCCCATGCTGTGAAAACCATCACTCATGCAGGGCACTCAAAACTGCTAATCAGTTTTGAAACTCTTGGCTTTGTCTAAAAGGAGTTACATTCATGTAAATTAATTTAACAAGAAGCCAATACATCTGTATTTTAATCCAGCCACATGAATATTAAGAAACAATCTTTATCTGTGTGGCACAGACAACACACTGTACATTTCAAGAACACCGTGACTCAAAACACTGCGGCCAAAAGGCCTGAGTGCTCAACTTGAATGGCTTTGAAACCAGAGCCCTTCAAATCATAATTCAAGAACTTGGGAGTAGCAAAGGGCAGAAGAGATGAATGGCGTAACAGCCGAGAACGGATTTGAGCCGAAGGGATGTCACAGGGCCGCAAGGGACAGTTGGGAAATCTCTTTGCCTGGGTGGGTTGTGGGCCCTACTGCTCACTGCCTGACATCAGCCACTTGGAATGCCAGTAATATAACACCCCTGCGACACTCGGTGCTCCTGCCGTACAGTTTTATTGCCCTGCTTCCACTCTCTCTGGTTTATATCGGATTGTGTTTTCCAAAGACAGGCAATAAAGAGGGGAGGAGGGGAAGGGGGATTTATAGCCTGCTAAACTAAACTTCCCTGGGCTTGCTGTCCTCTGTCCCAGCCCTCCTCTTGCTGCCCTGACTGGTCTGGAGAAATGGTGCTTATAGCAAGGTCTCAAGGTGTGAAGGACGAGGCTTGTCAGAGACTACTTGGGTTCTCTTCTTGGGAGGCCAGAGAGCACACACCGGTCATCCACCAACTCAGTTGCTTCAGTGTACCAGGCACTGCGCCATGCTGTTATGGAAAAGCATATAGGTTTTTTCACATGCTAATAATCTTGAGACCAATCCTGAATGGCATACTTAGAATTTGCCACACAAGGCACTGTTTGGAAGGATTGTGGAACAAGTTAAGGCTTACAAAAATCTGGCTTAATCTGGGCATCTTTAGTACTTCTGCTTCTGTGAAATCATTGTCAAAGTCTCTGCTTCAGCAGATTTAATATGAAGGTTTGACTTGCTGCGTGTGTGATTTCAAGCATGCTATGATAGTATGATATGGCTTGGGATCTTGATAACATAGATCTAACTAAGCTGAGAGCTTTTAGAATGTGACGATGAAAGATCTGGCTAGTCCTGATAAGGACCTCCAAAACACCACTGTGCCACTGGTTGTCCTATCCTATAGTCCTCAAGGTATCTGAGGTGAATGTATGTACCTAGAAACAACGGCAACTGTAATTTTCTCAGGCAATGCTGTTTCTGCAAGATGTAGCTAGAATCCTGAAAGGCTGCCATTTGGGCATATCTGCTTTGTCACAGGCATAACAACAGCACAATGTGATTTAGACATGCTCTATAAATATGGGGAGAGAAGAGAAGGGAAGGATTTGGGACAGGGAGAACCATTTCCACACAGCAAATACTTAGTAAAATGCTCACCCAAGGCATAAGTCTCTAAGGGAAAGATTTTTATCTGAGATGACTACTCAGTGGACCATTCCTCAAACTCCTGTGTCACTCATAGTTTTTAAAACATCCAGTCTCTGTCAGTGTTTTCTGGGGGATGGGATAAATAAATGGAATTCTTCTCTACTGGATTGCCAGTGTAACGTGGTATAGGACTGAGAGAGAATGAATGCAAAGCAACTTTGTGAATCAAGTCATTACATGCAGATAAATGTGGCAGGTAAGTGGGGAGATGGACAAACACCAGTAAAATGCAAGTACATGCCACCAGATAAACAGTGAAATTACAGTGTGCTCCACTATCCTGTGATAAAACTGTCAAGTGTCTCTCAACTGCCTCTCATTGACAGAAATTTTAAACCAGCTCTTACTAGCATCATCTCACGGTGCCAGGTGCTCCCCTCTGGTCTCTCATTCATTGCCTTTGGATCACCTCCACCTTGACAGCTGCCCTGGCTGTGGTGGGTAAGGTGAACACACCAGCATACAAACACCACGCAGTGGAAGGTATTGCCTCAGCTTCTCTGGGGGGGTATAACGAGTACTGATGGGATGAAATGAGAGATGATGAATGGACTCTGCAAGGACTTTGTGAAACCACGATGTTTGAATCCTTTAAGATCACACTGAACAAAGGACAAGAGAAAACACTGTACTGTAGGGAAAAATGCAGCAATGGCATAGATGTGTGGCATAATGGGACTTTCGAATCTCACATTTCTCTTATTGAGAGACCTTACGACACAGCTTCTAAGTCCAGTTCAGCTGCACACCGCTTGACATGCCAAACGATACCAAAAAACCACCTGAGATTTAGGTTGGTAAGCAGGTTTATTTCCTTTTTAATCTTCTACCATGAACCAAAATAGCGTTGTGCTCTTCAGTGTATTATTAGGAGCCAGAAAAAGAACTTGGAACTTCACTCTCCAGGCGATTTTGGGTTTTGCAGTATTACATGTATTACTTTTAGGAAGAACTTGGTTTCAGCTCAGTATGAGGGACTGCTGCGTGCAACATATAAAAAAGGAAGGGGGAACCTGTGTCTGGACACTGGTCACTTCTCCCATTGCATTTGCAAGCTGAGCCTGTTTTTTCTCATGAAAAGCAGACAGATTGCTCTAACTCCAGCTTTTTTCTTTTTGTTTTGGACAGAGGTAGCAATTCCTTGTAAATCGTCTCCCTACGAGTATTGAAAGGAAAACACTACTCAGGCCAGGGTCTTGTGTTTTTATACTTTGTTATTATCTATTATAAGGTGAAAATACATAAGGGGGAGGGGGAGAGAGAAGGAAAACTTGGTATTTGGAAAGCATCATAACTTTTTCTCAGCTCTAATTCCCAGCCCCTTTCCACCACATGCAAAGAGATATACCTCATCTCTTCCCTAGCCATAGGGACAAGATCTTTGTATACTGCGTACTTATAATTTATCTACACCTGTATATTTATGCTAGCACCTCTTTGTTCTTGCTTACTGGCCAAGCTGTTTGTGAATCTTTGCTTCTGTCCAGTTCTCACCTGCCCAGCAAGCTGGAGTTATTATGACTTCCACTATATGGATTCAGAGATAGTGAGGAAAAGGCAAGATTGTCTTTATGCAAAGATACTTCTTTTGCAGATGATAGCGTGGTATTCAGAAGTTTATGATACTGAATCAAGTGGGACATCTGTTTGAGGTCAACTCTGAGGGAAATGATAATCTGTTAGAAAGACAGCAGAGAGATACACGAAACACATGAATGTTCTGCAGAACCCCCAACTCTTCCCTGGAGTCCTGCCTGACTTCAAACCCTATGGGATGACATGGGAGCAAATGCACCAAGTATAAATGAAATGTCTACTCAAGCATGTATCCATCCAACAGTTTTTATTTCATGCCCTTCATTGCAGTAGTATGTGATCACATTTAAAATACAGCAAGGATGTGCATGTCTGGATATTAAAAAAATGCTTTTCCATCCTTTCTTGTATAGCAAGAAGGTTTTAACTCATTTTAGGAAAACTGCAATTCAACTCTGCAATTCCAAAGCAACACCTTAAGTGAACATGAAACTGTGAACAGTAAGTTGCTAGAGCTCCTGGAGAGCAGCAGGCTTCTGAAGACTCTGCCAAACAGTTTTCCACTAAGGTAATTTACTGTCCAAAGGTTCTGGGTTTAAGGGGGCAGGGATCTCTTTTATGCTGCTATGAATAGTAGTAAGAGACTTTGGACGTCTTTAGAGGCTGGAACCCAATCAATACTCATATTAAAATTCAAGCTTCACAAAACTTCAGGGAATGCAACCCTGGTATGCTCTATGGTGCATCACATAGATGCGCAAGGCTAGAAGCTGCATCCAAAACTCTCAAAAATTCAGTGGAACACAAGCTGAGTATGCAGGATAGGAACTACCTTTTGTTGCAATGACAGGTCATGCTAAATGCAAACGTGCCACTTACAAGTTAGTCTCTAGAGACAACTTCCTCTGCATTACAGACTGGTAAGCAAAGACAACACTGAAATAATTAATTCCAACTTCTTTTGGAAGAGATTCAGCATAAACTGGCTAAGGACTCATTTTCACTTGTTAGTTCCTGGAAGAAGAAGTAACTACTCTGGACACTCCTAATTAAACTGACATTTCTCTGTTATTCAGCCATAGCATGTCTATTCAGGTCTTAGATTTTCCCCGTTCAGAAGGACAGCAAGAGATAAAGGCACCATTTATAGTCCAGAATTACAGATTAGGTCTAAATGGGAGTTATATTTGCATGTCCTGCACTGATCATCTACATGACAATTAATTTTACTGTTTGTGAGTGAGAATGCAAGTGCTGTCATGTTTTTCCAACATTACTATGGCTTTTTTTTCTCAGGGAAGTCTCATATTCAACTTCCTCTCTATTCTGAAAAATTTCTCTTAACACAGACCTCTGCAAAGATACCTGACAAATACACTGCTCTTTAAACAGTTATGGAATCTCAGCCTATCTGCTGCCGTGATTTCAGCTATAGCCTGGCAATACACAAATTACTGCACTATGTCCTGCCAGATTTTCAGTATGTAAATCCGATACAAACATCTCCCCTGCCTTCATGGTTTTATTTCCTGATTGCCCTATGTTGTATCTCATGCATTTAACAATTACTTCATCTGAAATATTTCTGGTGGAATAATGAAAACAAATCATGGATCCCCCTCCTCCTCTATTTCTGCTGCTTATTAACCCAAGGTGATTTAGGACGTCCTTGAGCCTTACAGCAATTGAAATTTATTTTGGGAGCTGTGTGCTTAGGGACATGTGGAAGAGGTTATTTATTCCAAAGAGCCATCCAACAATGATGTCACAGAAGCTAACAAAATACTGTATCAACTCAGTTAGTTTGCTACCAAATCAATGCCTGCAGTTTCAATATGTGGTGGCACCTGCTGATATACAGGGTGCCTTAATATAATTGGCATATATATTGCTTATTTTTATAAACACTCAAAATCAGCTTTCCTCCTCTTGTTTTTTGGCTTTCTTCAAACCCTTGTTAGTATACTTTTGCAGTTTTATTTGCAACAGGCAAAGATCTATCATAAACAAGTTCCATCTCAATCTAAAGTGAAATGCAGCTGTCACGGCAAGCTGAACTCCCAAGCAGCTCTTTGACTGCTTCCTTTCCATATACAATAACAAATGACAGATTTGTGAATAAAGAAATTAGGATATTTTTTTGTAGACTCCTACTTAGATGTAGTTGAGTTTGAAGAAATTCTGCTTCAGGTAGCTAGCATTATTGGGGTCTTTTTCAGAGCTGTTTCTAAAATTCACGGCTTCCTCCTGAGACTAGCACTATTCAAACTTTGCTCTTGGTTCTGAGGCAACATATATTGGTAAAAACTATCTAAGGTAAGAAGTAGAGACAGTCACTTCACTATGGTTTGTCTAGTTACAACGCGCTGCTGGGAAGGCTAAATATCCAAACAGTGGAGAGTCTCAGACTTATTTTGTGGAACGCAACATAGAATCATAGAAAACAGGGCCGAAAGGAATCCTACCAACAGGTCACCTAAGCCATCTCCTTCTCCAGGATAGCTATACTTGCAGTGTTCCTTGATGGGGAGTCAAGGATTGGGGTTGGGTAGGGCGGGGTGTTTTTTACAGGCTGAAATACAGGTTCCCTAAACAATCTTTAGGAAACTATTCAGCACAGCATAAACAAAGCATTGTAATTCCTCTGTCTCTCATATAGGTATTGAGTAGTTTAAATACTGCTGGTAAAATGCTGTAGAACCTTTGCATTGCTGGATTAAAATGCATATGATTACTGAAGGCGCCTGAAGTATTCTTTTCTCATGGTTTGACTCTTGGCATCTGATTCAGTGGGACTTAAAAGTCTATGGGAAGACTCTGTCTGAATTTGAGTACTGAATTAGGTCCTTTATAGTACTGAGCTATTTGTAAGTGGATTGCGACATTCTGAAATATCAAATTATGCATTATTACTTGCAAACATTGGCATGCAATATTCCTCCTAGCTCGTAACTAGCCTTCTGTGAACATCCCATCTGCAAATTCACCCAAAGAGGGTTAGTTACAGGACTCAGGTGATGTGAATACCATCACTGGTTATCGAACAGCACATTCCAAGTATGTTATGAACAACTGTACCATTCAGTGTGTGCTTTCTACAAATATTCAGATATTAAATTCTCCCTCTGTAGGTACAGTGCTATATAACTTGAACATTCACTGGCCTACAGAGTATCCTGCTGTGATTAAGTCCATAATTCTTTCAAAATTCCAGGATATGTTCATAGAAGTATTACTCAACTCTTAGTTATAATAAGTACGGGAGTGGGGCTCTCTGCTAGAGAGGTGGTTAGAATATTATTGGGACATAATGGGAGCAGTAGGTGTGACATAGTTATTTGCTATCTGGGAGCTTGGGAAGGAAAGAAGATAACAAGTGGAAAGAAGAACCACACTTTCAGTGCGAGTCGGTCACTTTGTGGTGGTGTCGTCTCAACAAGTACAGTCTGCACTGGGTGAGGACCCACATGCTTTTGACACCTTTCTTGCATGATGTCCTGAAGCCAGAAGTGGTCCCACTGGTTAAAAAATAAAATTCTATTTTTATCTCTTCCACTAGGATGTCACAGGTGGTCATTGGTATCAGTCACTTGCTCTAAGCAAGTGCATTATTTTAACATGGTCTTTCCCACACTTTTCTTTGGAAGCTCTTCCCCTCCCCCCCCCAAATGCATTGTTTCCTACCAATTGCTCTTCTCCATTCCCTTAACTTCAAGCAAACAAAGCAGATTATGTCCCACATAGTAGGATAACATCTCTAGGGAAGAATTTGGCTCTTATGTGTTCCTTTCCTACTTCTGTAATTCTTCTCTTTATAGATTTCCCCTACACCAATTCCTCATCTGCTATTCCTCCTCTCATTCACTTCTTATTCCCTTCATGGATCAGAATCTTTCCTATATCTGCTACAGACTTCTTAAGGTGTCTGTGTATGGTTAAAGGGTCCTATTAACAACAGGGATTGTTTGCATGACCTAATTAGATTTCCACAGAGACAGCCTTAATAGGCCCTTTTGGTTTTTTGGATTGTCCACAAAGTAACAGTGCAGTGGCAGTGTTCATTTTGCTTGGCTGTATCAGGCCATATATCACATCCTTTTCCTTCCAGTCCTTCAAATAAGCTTGTCTCATTCTTATTTTGGTTTCAAATTATAGATTATAAATTTCACTTCTCTCCACTTTTCTCTATAATTTGACCCCCAGCTGTTGAAACTACTTCAAGTGATTTGCCCTGCCCACCGTCCACCCCCATTGCTAACAGTTCCATATGAAAGACAGCCCTCACTTTAGGAACAAATGACGTCCCTCAGACCAGCTGTGTCTAATAAAAACCCGACCTCCAACTCTCACTTTCCTTCCTCAAAAGGATAAAACTGATTTGAAAGTGCTGACGATAAGATACATGGGAATACAAAATCTCCTTCAGTCGACAGACCAAAGCTGTGCTCTGTGACATCACTGTATCCAAAAGAAACGATGCTGTCAGTTCCTCCACTGCCCTATAACTAGGAGTTATTACCCTTGCCCTATAGAAGGGATATTTGTTCATTTAATCTAGCCTTGTTTAGTCTGGTTGGAGCTATTTTCATTCCTGAAGTGCCATAACGAACACTAGAAAATACAGGTTCCCCTCTAGGCTCCATTAGAATCAATCAATGTGAAAAACACTAGTATTGGAGGATCACTCAAAACAATTTTACAGTAACACTGCAGAGTACCTAAACTGGGAAAACAAGATAGCATTCTGCTAGAAATGACACTAGCGCCTGTTGTGCACACAGACAGGACTGGCAGGTGGCATAAGCCTATACTACTTACTCTTACATGCTGGATGTCCGGGCAGGTAGACCAAAGGTTGCCTGTACATGGCTACATGACTGAACACAGCTGTATCAGAGAGCAGATGAAGTTTCAAATCGCTCCATTGCCTAGGCAACCTAAAAAGAAAGCAGAGATGATCCTTATGGCTGAGTATTCAAAAATCTGTTTCCCAGTCTTTTCCTATTATCAGCCAAAGCAGGGTATTTCTATAATACTTAGGTGCTGCAGGCAAAAACAATAACTTGGATTTATTTTATTTTTTTCTGTTGCCCAGTGGAGATTTATTCTGTTCAGCATCTCCAAACTTCTTTAAAAACCTCCATCCCTCCCTCTCTTCACCTTTTTCCTCTACTCTACTTGGATGGCTTTAGATATTTTTCTAGACATGTTTGATTGAGAACATTTTCTGGAAGTCTTATATGTAACACATTATTTTAATGAGATTTCTAGTATATCTGGGTCTCGGTCAATTTAGACATGCCACTCTCTGGTTTTTAGTTCCATTTCATCCTTCAGTTCCCAGATGAAACCAGCAGATACAGGACGGCTACAAACGATTTGAGAAAAACAGACCAAGTTCAGAACAAGTTTCTTGGTTTAGCTATGGAATGAGGAGACTTAACTGCAAATTTAATGTCTTTGTTACTACTACACAGTATGAAAATTTTGATGACCAAAAGAATAAATATATCAATGCTGCATTCAAATTTTGAACGAAGGCTGCTCTTGCCCATTCCCACATTTCATTAGGGGCCTGATTCTGCAGATGTAACCCTTCTCTGTCACTGAAAACTGTTTAATTTCGATGCATTCACTGGGAGTCAAGGCTACTTACCACCTTCCAGAAAGTTCTGAAGATCTTGTAGAAGTGAACTCTTAACTATGCACAAGTGAACAGTCTAGGCAAGACAGCTGGAAAATCACAGGCTTTCTCACAGCTGCTAATACCCGTGGTTCACATAGCGAGTCACAGAAATCCTGGAGAGAGAGTATCAGCTTGTTTTTGTCCTGAAACTGCCGCCTGCAGAATATTTTGTACAATGTAATTACAAGTGGCTGTAATAATAGTATCTCTTTGAGTTCCATTGGAAGACAGTTTCACTATCTAAAAGACCTCATCATTCAGAAATGTTTCTGGTGCTCAGCTAAAATGTAGTAATATCCTCTTGTTAATCGGAACTGCAGTCGTGCTTTAGTTTATTGTGTCATTCTACATGACTCTGACTTTTCTTTGGAGGATACAAATCTGCAGCGATGTAGAATAACATACCCTGTGGAGAGGAAAGCAATACTGTACTTACTAAAAGAAATAAGGTACAGGGATTGGGAAGCATGCTGTATAAGATAAGTACTATTATTTGTCAGCATTGAAAATCTAAAGAAATACGTAACTTCTGTACATAACTGGATAACTGCAAAAACAGATACATTGACAAAATAGTTCACTATCTTCTGTTCTAGCGCCTGCTACATCTCTTTCCCCCTTATTGTCTCAGAAAGCACTCTCTATTGCACGAAGGTTGAAATCAACCTACTGGATCCGTCAGGGAATTCCTTCCAACCCGAAGAGGACTGCTCACAACTGAAGAGGTTTCTGAAACTAGCCTCTCTGCTTTGTGGTAGCACACTACAAACCTGATTTAGCAAAGTACAATGATTTGATATTATGACATAGAAATTGAATGTGTGAAGTTGTTCTTTGTAATAGATCCTTCCACAGATGAAGTCCTAGGGTTAATCCTATATAGCTAAGACAGCAAAACAATCACATTTCAACTGATAGGTAGTATTACTCCGCTGCTGTGTAAAGGCAGTTTTCTGGGCCCTTATAAGGGTTTTTGTTTGATAAAGTTGATAGCGGTTCATAAAGTAATTGACTTATTTCCAAAATATTTGCAAGTCCCGATACCTCAAACAGGATAGTTGTCTGCAATGCATATGAAATCTTCCGGACCTCAAAAATTAGGTACCTCAACTGTTTCCAAAGGCAGCTACTTTGCATTTCTGTCTTCCTGGAAAACTCCACACTTTAGTCGCCTCTTAATCATCCTCTCTGTTCTACATCAACTCATCCAGACCAGGGGTTGGAACACTAAACTTAATACCAACTTGCTTTCAAACAGTTCATCAGTACCACACAGGAATTTCACATTTCAAACATCAGACCAAAAAAATGTTCTACCCCACAGTATTTTAGAGAATCTCTAATTCTTAAAGAATCTCTAAAACTTTTGATGACCATACACTGCAACACCCAGTAGTACAGTATCACTGATCAATGGACAATGACTTGATTAAACACAGAGTCTAGCATGAGACACATGAGAATAAATTTCAGGACAATGAGAACCCCAAGGAGAATTTTTTAGTTTTCAGAAAATTGCCTCTGTTTCCTGTTGTATTTTTTTCTTTATTTCAACAATCATGACAGTATACAGTATATGCCGATTTTAGTCCTACAAAACTATTTTATGAGGAATCATCTTGATTCTTCCTCCCCTCTCTCCCCACCTAGTTTCTGTCTACTGTTACCTGAATGTTTAAGTCTTGCTGTTGCCAGTGTAGATCAGGAGGAACTCCACTCAAGCCCACACAACAGGAAGAGAAACCGGGCCCTTCTTTCTGTCTTCTCAGAGAGATTTGGATCACTGAGTAAGCCAGGAGTGAGCTTAACAGAATGCCATGAAGCTGGGTTTGCTTTTTGGGAATTAACGGTTCCTATTCATCCCCAGTAGATAGCGCAGGAGTTGTCAGTAAAGTTAACGCACTGCTGCTGGCTTCAAGATTTGTCTTTGGCAGCCTACGGCACTCGGCTAAGTCAGCCCACTGCTCGGGCATAGTATCAAGAGCTATCCTCACTTCCTAGCTGAGGATGATCCAATAGTCTTCTTTTACAGGGTCCTAATGCCATCAATCAGCAGAAAACCACAGATCACCCTTGGGGTTTTCCTTGTGCCACACAAAAGCATCTACATAACCCTCCCACCACCACCCCCCCACCCCGCCGTCAGCTTGAACTTCCTCCCCTCCCAACATGGCCGCCTGCCTGGAGCCAGGCACAATGCTACATTGGAGCATTTTCTCCTCATTCTGACAGGATAACCCTCCCCGGGTACAAACCTCCCACCTGCCCGGGGTATCCCTGGCACCGAAAGAGGCGCTGAGGAGCTCCTTGCAGTACAGGGATAACAAGTACCTGCTGAAGTAGCAGTGAGCCTGCCTTGAACTGCTTGAGTTTGCTCCTCTCAGCCAGGGACGGGTGAGCTGTCTCTGCCCCGCCTGAGGCGAGACCTCAGGAGGCAGAGGCGCAGCGGGGACAGTCGGTGGGACGCTGAGGAGTTAAGCGGCCCTGAGGCGCGGGCGTGTC
Organism: Burhinus oedicnemus; assembly: GCA_008921705.1. Classification (NCBI taxonomy): domain Eukaryota; kingdom Metazoa; phylum Chordata; class Aves; order Charadriiformes; family Burhinidae; genus Burhinus; species Burhinus oedicnemus. The sequence continues at coordinate 772,297 of VFFE01007987.1, read as the reverse complement.
CGAAGCCACCGAGTGGCGGTGAGGCCGCCCTGCGGCGCGGAGCGGCACGCGCGAGCACGGGACACCGAAAGTTCCCGAAGCCCTGAGGCGCGGAGGGGTACGGAGGCGCCCAGTAGCGGTGAGGCGGCCCTGAGGCGGCGCGGTAGGCTGGGCTGCGGTACGCCGTAGGGGCGCGGAATGGCGGTGAGGTGTAAGAAGGGGCATGTGCGGGGCAGGCTGGAAGCCTTCGAGGTCTGAGGGTCTTGGTGAGGAGAGGCATCCGGTAAGTAAGGGCTGGAGGATGTGAGTTCAAAGGAAATCTGGTTTTTGTGTGCTTGTTGTTTATGAAGTGTGTTATAAATGACCTGAAGCTTTTGATTGTGCTGCTTCAGAATCAAAAAGCAATTTAATGTTAATTTCAATGAAAAGCCTGAAGATTTTTTCTGAAATCTGTATTTCTAATATTACCTTTAATTTTGCTTATAAAGATGGACATCTTTCATTAAAATGCTATTTTTTTTCACATGTATTCAGCAGGTCACATGTTTTCCTCCCCAACTACGCGCTATGCCTTCTGTGCCCTGGGACAAAATTACTTCAGGGCTAGAGAGCCTTTGGTGGCGTAGATCCGCTTCCCTCAGTGAAACAGGACTGGCTTGTTTAGGAAACCTGTGAATATGTACAGTCATAAATATGTTCTTGCTACAGTTGTTTAGTAATAACTCCCATTATTTGTAGGGTTGTACAGTGAAAGAGCAAGGCTCCAAGGGACTCGATGTCTATAAGACCTGGACTAAAAATGAATATTTCACATGATGAAACATTAAACAGTGGGAGCTAGATAAGAGAAGCAGAGTACTGATGAGATGATGGAGGGGTTGGACAAGCCAGGTGTGACTGAACAAATCTATTTATAGGATAAGCCCAACACTTGTATCACATAACCTTTCTGAATCCTAATTGAAGTAACATCATCCCTTATATCTAAATTACCTACCATTTCAACTGTAAATGAAGTTTTGGTGGGTATTTATGCATTAACTACGAAAGGATTTGCCCCTATAAATAACGTAATAGAGCTGTTACCCTGAATCTTCTGACTGGAGCCACAGCTTCTGTTTTAAAAGAACTGTTTGTTAACATAGTTTATAAGAATTTCCTCCTTCCCAAGATAAACTATGTAAGGAAATTGATGGTTGGTTGTTTTGGGATTCCTTTTTTACTCCTTTTAAATGCATCAATATTAGGGTTACTGGGGTAACTGTCTCTACACCTAGCCAATACCAGTATTATAGAATAATAGAATGGTTTAAGTTGGAAGGGACCTTAAAGATCATCTCGTTCCAACCCCCTTGCCATGGACAAGGACACCTCCTACTAGGTGTTCTCATGCAACTTTTAAGTATAGGCAAGGTCTTCGTTTTCTATGCTAAGCTATCATTCTGTTCCTGTGCAAGCTATGCAATTAGTCAAAACACATTGTTTTAGAAAGCTAAAGGAACCTCCTTTTGATAGAAATTGAAGTTTTTGACCAAATTGTATGATAATGCAGTTTCCAATTGCAAACTATAATAAGAAAATATTAAATAAAAAAAAAGGAGGGAAAATCATTGAAAGCTGAAATCCCAGTGTTTCTTGTGGTTTCCCAAACAAATGTGCTTTCATAATCAGCTGTGTTTTAGTTCAAAGAGGTTAAAAAAGAAACAAAAGTTCTACATGGAAATTGTTACAGTTCTCTGTTTTGCTTTAACATTTGGTAAATATTTCTTCAAGTTGTTTGAATTTAAACTATCCAGATATGTCAACTGAAAGTCATTTAAATTCTGATTCAGACATAGTTGCAAGCTGTGTGAGTTGCTTTAAAGACTTAAAAAGATAGTGTAAGTAGACCCAAATATTATCCATTCTATAATGTTCCTACTTTATTCCAATTCTTAAGGTGGGAAACATCAGGGAAATAAGTACTTTAATAATGCATATGCTACGAACAGCACTGAGAAGAGCCCGCACCGGGAATTGTTCAAACCAAAATGGTAACACAAATGGCTGACAAGGCTTGAATGGCAGCTACAAAAGGGCATCTCATCTATCAATAGGGAAGTGCCTGGCAGTTTTAGCTTAGTCTGTAAGCTTAGTCTTAGTCTATAGCTGAGCATGATGTTTGCATTCTGGTGATCTCTGCTGGAAGAGCTTGATGTTGACGTAGGCTAGTGCCACATGGTTCTCGCTGTGAACCATGTGGCTGTCAGCTCGTTCAGAAGTAGAGCTTTAGCACTGTCTTACACTGTATCTCCTGCCATAAGTGCCTCAGAGTAGAATAGGTCCTGTGTGCTCCCTAGCAGGCACTGCTGCTGTGCTGAGGCAACCACAGCGCCCTACAGAGTCTCACATGTTCTACTGATTATCCAGCACACTTAAACTTTGAGTTATAAGGGTGACCCCAGCCAGTTGGCTGAAAAAATATATTTGACATCATTGAAAATGTATGCTGCTGCTGAAGCATGGATTTTAATTTGAGGAAAATGTCGGCCATAATCTAGCATACATTAAAAAATATATCTTTTTATTTCCATATGGGTCATGTTAAGGAAAATATTAAAAAAAAAAAAAAAAAAAAAGCCAAGCCTATTATATGAAGTCTCATTAAAGCAGCCTGGAAAAGTTTAGCCAATTTACAGGCTATACATCTTAATCTCCCCAAATTACAGGAACTATAGAAAAATGGGTGGTTGAGAGGGAAAGCGGGACCAGCAAAACCTGGCTGGGGGCCAAACAATGGATCAAGTAGCCCTTGCTTTCACTTGACTGCACTGCTGCCCCTTTTTTTTTTTTTTTTTTTTTTTAAAGAAAAGAAAGGATTTTCAAAGAAAGGCCTGGAAATGGCAAAGCATGGAAGGTACTTCCTTCTCCAGATGAGAATAAGACCAAAGATTGCTTATTCTAACATCGTGCCTTGCCGTGGCTCTCTAGTGTCTAGAAAGAGAGATTTCCGAGAATTCCTGAGAGAAAATAAGGTATCTGCGATTCTGTTCTTACGATTCTAGGGTAAAATGGGGGCAGGAGGGGCAGCGAGGCACATGATAGGAACAGGACCTGTGCATTAGTAATAAACTAGAGAATATCCTTATTACAGCTCAAGGATAGAAGGTAATAACTGCACATCTTTTTGTTTGTGTGACTGTTTGGCTGCATAGTCATGAAACTTTCTTCTATAGTTGTTAGCAGACAGGTGTTTTAAGTACTAACTGTATGAACTTGGACAGTGTCTTCAGGGAAGCCAAGGATGGAATGGTTATAGAAATGTGAAAGAATGCAGAGGCAAAATAGCCAGCAGCAAAAGGAAGGAAGCAGTCAGATATGAAATGGCAGAGAGGTAATTGTCATGACCAAATTCCGTGCTGTACCTGTGCAGAAACTACCTGCTTTTGTTGCTGTTGCGCTGTGTTGCAGGACTCTATTCCAAGGGCAAAAGAGGCTGTGTGAAGGAAGTGTGGAAAAGTTGAGGAAAATCATTGCTGCCTCTTGCATTGATCTAACAGACCGAACACTGCAGAAAGCATTAAAAGGAGGTGAAGCATCCCGATGGGAATTGGCAGATATGTTGAGTCAGCAAGAGGAACAAACCTGATCAGCAGAAAGACAAGGAGAGAAGCTAGAAGATCCTTGAGTGTTTGCAAATCAGTGTGCTCTTAACTCAAGCCAAGGCTGGTTTATTGTATGCATCTGTGAAGACAGTAGGGTAGAGCAGGAATGTGACTGCTAGAAAGGTATTACGTTGGTCTAAAGGAAGCATTTTGTTTCTGTAATATTTTCAGCAAATAAGGACTTGCAACTGCAGCTCGGCTCAAAAACATATTGCAGAAATCAATGGTGTTTTCCCCTTGTAGGTCTGATTACAGTTGACCAACCTCATCTCCTGTTTCTGTGGTACCTACAAAGCACACTGGTGGCAAGCTGGCAGGCTGTCTAGGTAGACGGAGATGATGCTTGCTGTTTACCTCCCTGCCCTTTCAAGGTGAATGTGTCTATGCTGATATCATAACCTGCTGTGCATTTATGTATTTATTAGACAAATCGCAGATGACTGATAAAGCAGTTCTATACTTTTTTGAGAGCACTTTGTCTCACTGAACCATCTGTTTTATGCTTTTAGATCAGGGTATCTACTGCAGGGGAAGCTGCTGGAGGTAAGTATTTTTCTGTGCTCTGGTAGGCAGTCTTTCACTATGGTATTCCATGAGCTGGATCTTCAAATTTTCTGTTACTGCCTTCCTATTCCTCAAGCCCTCTGGCCAGGGATTGCCCCATTATCAATGTAACAACTAAAGGGAGGGGTTACACTTCTGTGTGGCCAGCTCTGGCTTGTTTGAGGAGTTTCCTGCTGACTTGTTTGCTTGAGGAAACTTACAGCTTGGCAAATGGGTTGCACAGCCTGCTTTCTTGTGTATTTGAGAGTGTTTTTTGCATGTTGTGTATGTCTGTGTTTGCCATGCCCTACCTATTTCTTCTTTTTCATAGTCTTTGAAACATTGCCCATAGGAGCTAAGGCATTTTGTGTGCCTTCGGTGTGAAATCGTCTTACAGTATGTACATGTGGTAATGTTAATATGGGCGTGTCTTGGAGGCAAGTTTATTAATACAACTAGAGATAATGGCCTTGGCAATATCGTGAAGCATCCTGCTCCATTAAATTATAGACTCTGTGGAGACAAAGAGATTAGGGAGAGCAAGGAAAATTATTTCACAAAACAGAGTATCATCATAATTTGCTAGTCTTAAAAACTTTGCAGAATTTGGTGGGAAAAACTGGAGGCCTTAAATATGCTGAAGTTCCTACAGCTAGACTTGAAGAAAGAATGGCTCCACCTTACCAGTTTGTGTCTGAGAATACACAAAACAACCTGTTTGTACAGTGATACTGTTAAAAATATTTGTAAGTGATCAGTGGGACATTTGGAAAAAAACCTATTCTTGGCTTTGTAGAGGTCTGCTAGGATTAGTAATAGTGCTTATTTTCTCCTGAGGAATTTTATTTTTTCCATCCCTGTTTTTGTTCATGGCTTGTCTGCAAACAGACCACAGAACATCCTAAGTATTCAACATTTGTTAATTCCCTTTATCCTCTTAAATGCAAATACTTTAGGACAAGGGCCGTGACTTCTTGTATGTTCCTACCATGCTTAATATAGTGACATCTCAGTCTGGACTGAGTTTGGTTGTCTGGGCAATGCTTTTCCTGTGTATAGTAATTTATTTTCAGTCGAGTTTTTTGGGCGACTTTACCTTTTCCTTATGTAATCCATCTTTTGACACTTTTTTGTTGGTGTAAATGTCTAAGATTTTCCCAGTGTTTCCACTGAATTTTCATGACTTCTCTGCAGTTCCTCCAGCTGTTCATATTCACCTTATACAACTCTGCTATGTGCCTAGTGACTTTCATTTGAACCTAGCTCCTAACACCTCCTCTCATGTAGGCTTACAGATATCATAGATTCTTACTGATTTCATAGAATCATAGAATGGTTTAGGTTGGAAGGGACCTTAAGGATCATCTAGTTCCAACTCCCTTGCCATAGACAAGGACACCTCCCACTAGACCTGGTTGCTTGAAGCCCCATCCAACCTGACCTTGAACACCTCCAGGGCTGGGGCCTCCACAACTTCTCTGGGCAACCTGTTCCAGTGCCTCACCACCCTCCTAGTGAAAAATTTCTTCTTAGTATCTATTCTAAATCTCCCCTCTTCCAGTTTGAAGCCATTACCCCTTATCCTGTCACTACATGCCCTTGTAAAAAGTCCCTGTCCAGATTTCTTGTGGGTGCCCTTCAGATACCGGAAAGCTGCTATAAGGTCTCCCTGGAGCCTTATCTTCTCCAGGCTGAATGACCCCAGCTCTGTCAGCGTGTCTTCATAGGAGAGCCGCTCTTGACCCTCTGATCGTCTTCATGGCCCTCCTCTGGACCTGCTCCAACAGGTCCATGCCCTTCTTATGCTGGGGGCTCCAGAGCTGGACGCAGTACTCCAGGTGGGGTCTCACCAGAACAGAGCAGAGGGGCAGAATCACCTCTCTCGACCTGCTGGCCATGCTGCTGGGGATGCAGCCCAGGATGCGGGTGACTTTCTGGGCTGTGAGTGCACATTCCTGGCTCATGTTGAGCTTCTCACCTACCAACACCCCTAAGTCCCTCTCCTCAGGGCTGCTCTCAATCCATTCTCTGCCCAGCCTGGATTTGTGCATGGGATTGCCCTGACCCACGTGCAGGACCTTGCGCTTGGCCTTGTTGAACTTCATGAGGTTTGCATGGGCCCACCTCTCAGGCTTGTACAGGTCCCTCTGGATGGCACCCCTTCCCTCCAGCGTGTCGACCACTCCACACAGCTTGGTGTCGTCAGCAAATTTGCTGAGGGTGCACTCAATCCCAACATCCATATCATCAACAAAGATGTTAAATAGCACTGGTTCCAGTACCAACCTCTGAGGAGCGCCGCTCGTCGCTGCTCACCACTTGGACATCGAGCTGTCGACCGCAGCTCTTTGAGTGGGACCATCCAGCCAATTCCTTGTCCACCAAGTGGTCCATCAGTCAAATCTGCGTCTCTCCAATTTAGAGACCAGGATGTCGTGCGGGACAGTGTCCAATGCTTTGCACAAGTCCAGGTAGATGACATCAATTGCTCTTCCCTTATCCACCAATGCTGTAACATCATCATAGAAGGCCACCAAATTTGTCAGGCACGATTTGCCTTTAGTGAAGCCATGTTGGCTGCCACTGATCACCTCCTTATTTTCCATGTGCTTTAGCATAGTTTCCAGGAGGATCTGCTCCATGATCTCGCTAGGGGTAGAGGTGAGACTGACTGGCTTTAATTTGCTTTTAATAGTTAATTTTATTTCCCATTACCATTCCTCCAAATGCATCTGGATATCTGACATACGCATATGTCTGGTCAAGGTCTTCTAACAGAAGGAAAAAATGTGCTTGTTTATTAATGTCTGCACTGAAAAGCCAATACTTTGGTGATGTATTTTTATGAGCCACCAGGAAGAGGTGTGACACTTTCTTCCATGTGTTTTCTTCTATTTTAACTTTCTTTTGCTGTTTGTTTGGTTTTGTTGTTTTTCATTTTTTGTTGTTTTTTTTTTCTTAAAAGCATTCCTAGACAGCCTGCAATTAAGTGGGTAGATGGTTGAGGGAGATGCTAGGGATACAAAGTCACGGAAATTCCCCATCGAAACACCTTATGTCCATTCTCAGATATGGAGCTTCTGGGATGTAGCCTTCCTTCAGTGGGGTTTGACTGAGGTAGTCACCAAGCCAGAGCTTTTGCTATCCAGATTTGACATCTCAGTGAATGACGTTGTATGAGATGGCAGATGATGTCAGTTTCAGAATAAATCCGCATATAGGCTTCACTGCGCTATCTCTGGTGTTGTATGACACTGTTGAGCTTATACCTTTTGGTAATTATCTTACATAACTAACATTTGTCCTGTTAAATATTTCAGTAATTGTGCACTAGAGCTTGCTAAGTCATGGTGTCTGTCCACAGTTCTAAGTGGGAAGTTCAGGCAGTACTTCCCCTGTCTGTACTGTCCCTTGGGTTTCAGGGAAGGTTGTTTTCCCAAACATGAAAGATTCCCTAGAACGTGCATGCCAGGATTTTATAAATAAGCCACAAGGAGTGAAATGCTGATCACCCACTGAAAATCAGTGTGAGCTGGATAGCTGTCATACTGGTTTTTGAAAGGTTCCAGTCATGAGTCAGATTAAGGAAGAATCAAGACAGTGCTATCCACACAGCATTTGGAGTTCTTAGAGGAACTGAGAAAATACCATGGGGGCTTGAGTGGTATTGCTTATGACTTCTGTTAGCGCTTTGAGCTTACTTCTAGAATCTGCACATACACATTCAAAAAAACATTAAGGGATTCCCCTCTTCTCCCCCCCCCCCTCCTTTTTTTAAAACCTTTCATTGAAACAAACCCCATTCAAGGAATGTGGAAGAGCAGTATGTCAAGTTTATAGTTATTTTATGAAATTCTTTACCCTCTGTAGATTGGCTTTGACTTTAAAATATAGCCACAGGAGGAGGAAAGTGATGGAAAAAGAAGGCAGTGCACACACACGAGGTGGTATTACACTGATTGTTGTGTATCAGCAGATTTGAAGGAATGAGTTCAAGCTTGGGACTTAGGAAGCATGGTATCTGATCCTGCCTGGCCATCTGCTCCATATATGGCATGGGACAAGTTCCTTTATGTTTTTCTTTCCATTCTTCAAGCATTGGAATAGACATACTTTCCAAAGCAATATCTGGTCATTCGAAGAAAGCAACAGATAACTTACATATTGGTTAGATTCTTATTACTTTAAACTCCCCATATTCCTTTTTGGAAGACATGGTGCCTTTAAAGCTCTTTGGCTGTATTGTCAAGCTCTTTTGGTTATACGAATCTTCGAAGAATAGCTAATATTATTAACCTTCTGCTGGTATTCTTTGTTCCCACCGTAAGTGTCTAATGGTACACCTGTCGTGGAGCAGTGTGGGACTGTAACAATGCAGAGACTAACTATACTAAAGTATTTTAGTTTTCTATTTGTACTTCATTACTAATGCTTTAGTAACACTTTATTACAGAATATTGGTCCTCACCGGTACAGCACTCTCATTTTATTTTGTTTGAAGCTCCTGAAATCTTCTGTCATACTGATACTAACTCTACTCTTTTTCCCTATTAAACACAGCAAGACATTCTAGACTACACCTATATTTGTGATTGTGTTGCTTGAGTATTTAGGAAACAAGGACTGTAAAAGCTGGTGTGTATATTTGTGTATGTGCATAATATAAAAGGGGAAGTTTTGAAGTCTTAAAATTCTTTCTTGCGTATGTTATACTAGCTACTAACTAGAGATAAATTTACTGTACTCTGCATGAAACTCCAGACACTGTTTAATGGGAATCTTGACTGTTCCCTGAAACTGAAAGTTGAAAGGGACAGAATGCTTGCTTAACCTGCTGTTTGGATGCTGAACCCATTTCTTGGGGCAGCATTTCCCTAAGGAAGGAAGGTTGAAAGATTTTGCTGATTGACCACAGCTGGAAGAACTGGCATGCTCTCCTGAGGCAACTCTCCCTCTTGTGTGGGAAGGAAGTTCATCAGTTAGCTAAGATGGGCCTGTGTCTTTTACAGTACAAATGTAGATAATACCACAACACGGCTGTGCTTACACTAACTGATGTTATTTTCCTCTACAATGGGGATGAATTTGGGCACAGCCCAGTAACATCTTCAGGCAGGAAGAAAGTACGTAAGCATTTGTCTTTACCTCTATTATAGAGACACCACAAGCAAATGGAGAGTGTTTAAGGCTGGTATCTCAGTAAAATCTGATCTAATTTCCACTCTGCTGCAGATCCCCATGTCCTTGTATGGGTCACAGTCCTCATGATTCTAGCTTTGCTGCTATGTAGAGCACTGTGATTATTGATCAAGTAGCACATGTGTGTGGTGCTAGAGCACTTGGTCATCTTCTCTGTTTCTGTCTGACAAGAGTGAATCAGAGTCCCTGGGCCCTTTCTCCACAAACTGGTAGCACCTGAAAATTAAAATACAAAGTTTGTAATGAGCCTAACCTTGGGAGGTCTAGAGCTACCCTTCTTGGTAGATGATCTGTATTTCCATTTGTGATTGTACCTCATGATTTTTATTTAGCATCACTAGTACTAGTGGGAGACACGTGTGTGTAACTCAGAGGTCTGGTTTTGGCTTTTTTTGTCTGTTATGCTCTTTACTGGCCTGCTTGCCTAACTGCTGCCCAGCTATTCTTTCTAGTAAGAGAGGGATGGAAGAAGAAAAAAAAATCCAATTCTCAAAAATGCTGTGTATTCTGCTCTGAGGAAGCCCCTTTGATGCTAAAAATACGATGTCGTGGCTACAAGAACAAAGAATTTCCATATCACACTTTCAGTTGTCTGGTTTTGAAGAACTTGTCTCTTTTACCAATGATCCATTATTTATTAAAAATCATTAATAGGGTAAAAATTAAAATCAGAATGCTAACTATCTTTCAGTGGACTTCTACATGCCTTAAACATGTGGACACTTGTGAAAATTTGACCCCGTCAATACATCCTACGTCCTTCTCTGAACCTCTGCCTTGCTTCTCTAGAATATAAAGCGCTCTAGGGGCAGAAGCTACCACCATAGATGTTTGCACAGTGTCCAGCAATACCAGACTGTCATCTTCTTCAGAGCTCTTGAATGCTTGTGTCATGTTGTTATACAGTACTTTTTTGAACTGAACATTTACCAGATCTGAGATACGCTGCTTAGGCACCAAGTTTGTGCAGAGCAGACGTTGTTGGATACCGTTCACCTCTGAAGCAGTTGTATAGGCCTTCCACTGTACCTAAATTGGCAGGGCTTCTGGGAGCAGCATTAAATGGAGACAAAAAGCAACTCTATCTGTCATGTGGAACAATGGAATAACCTTAGCTAGTGCTGCAAGAAAGCAGGTAGGGAATGTCTTTGTGCTCTGCTAATGCTGGGAAGTTAGCAGGAGGAGTCAGCCATACAGCTCCTGAGAGCTTCTGGAAAGCAAGAGGAGTGAGTTTGCTTTCTTCCTTTTTTTTCTTTTTGTCAAAGTTTAAGTTGATTCTCTCTTCTACTCTGTTGCCCCCCTTCCCCCTCTGCTCCCTAAGCCTGCTTTTGATTTGGTTTTATTGGCTAGTGAAAGGAATCATTTACTAGTCAAGGGCCAAGCAGTGACAAAGGAATGCAGGTAAATTAGTTTCAGTTCCTATTTCTCCCTGTCTTCCTCCTTTGGAATTTGAGCTTTAGAAAATAAAGTCTTTTTACCCATACTGCCGCCCTCCCCCCCCTTCTTCTAAAAGGATTTCCCCCCCGCCTCAAACCTCTCTTTCAAGAACTTTGGTTTTGTAACTAAGAAAACCCCCATTAAAGTACCTAAAATGTCAAGGTGTACAACATATGCAATCCAACTGAAATGCATTTGGGGGGGGGGAGCTTTCTGCATGCACATTAAAAATGCAGAAATAAACTGTGAGTGCTATAAAGCTTGTTTTAATGAATAACTATGGACACACTGGGAAGTTTTACATGCACATACATCATGCTTCAAATGCTAAAATATAGTTAAAGTTTAAACATTTTGCTGAAGCAAATATGCAAAAGAACTTGCAGAGAATCAACGTGGAGAAAACCTGAATGTTCAGTCTTTGATCACTCAGTATTATTGAAGTATTAAGCACTAAACTAACAGTGGTAGCATTCAAACTGTCCATTCCCTTTTTCTTTTTTGCCTTTTTTCCCTTTGTAGCTTGCTTTCTTTTGGACAAAATGCTTCAAATGTACCTGGATGTTTCACCAACTGTACTCTTATGCAAAATGCTTAGAGAATTGAGGCCACCTTTTTTGCGTTGCATTGATGCCCTTGGTAAATAATGTAATGCAAAATGCTATGCGAAGTTAAATAGTACAGGGCATTGTGTAGCATTAATGACAGAAAACGGTCGATATTCCTGTTAGTTATTTCCACATTCTTAACACAGAAATAAAACCATGATTTGTCTTTTTTTTTTAATGCACCAAAAATTGCTTATTCAGTCTTCATAATTAGACACATTTTGTGTTTATCCGTGCACAACACAAACTTGAAATACAAAAGAACTCAGATATGCCTAAACAACAATAAGGTTTTGGACACCAGCTGGAAGAAGCCAGGAAACGTAAGTTAAGACTGATATTCCCTCCTTGCCTCATGCTATTGTAAGTACATTTTGTGGGGAAAAAGCACAATGATGACAGAGGTAAGAACACAGCGTCAGTCCTAACACTGCGTTTCCTGGCTTTTGTTTGTTTGTGTCACAACCTTAAAAAAAAAGTCTTTAATTTCCTCAAAAGGGGGGCAAATATATTTTCCAGAATGTTGTCGTGTATACAAACATAATTTATCTGTGCAGCCAGAACATCAGCTATTGGGGAAGTAGAATCTGAATTTGAGAAGAATTTCATAGAAGACTCTCCTCCTGTATTTTGCAATCATGTTTATGTAAAGCTAATTCAGTTTGGAATTTCCAACTGCCATTTAAATGAATGATGGAGACCAAAGAATTCCTCCTCTCAATGAAGCAGTATCTTTCATTAAAGCATATGCTAAAGGTATTTTTAACAAATGATTTCTAGGGTTCAGCTTTTAGTGTGCTTCTAAAGAGCCACTGAGTCAGTTTCTGATTTAGAGCCACTGAATCAGTTTCTTGTCTCTTGGCAGATTTAGGAAGTACAGAACTTGCTTCTAAGTTGTGCAGTCAGATGGTATAAATGAGTGAATCTGATCAGAATAAGATCTGTTGTCTCCTTACTCGAACAATGATTAAGTTAAATCCAGCTGCTGTTGGAGTCAGAAGATGCATGTAAGAAATGGAGGTCTTAGTTGTGTAAGAACTGAAGGACAGGACACTTGTTCCTTGCTTGGTGTGAAAGAAAAATGTAGATCGTACTCTCAAGATGATTAACATTTGTGTATATCCATACGTACATGATTGACAAATTGTACTGGCTTCTGTCTGACATAGTTGTTTTTTTCCTACTTCATGATTTTGTCAGCAGAATTTGAAATACTTTCACATGTGTGTCTTTCCACATTTTGAACTTTTCAGATAGCTTACAAAGCAGACATCTCTGTTTATTATATATTAAACCTTGTTTAAAGTTCTGTGGATTCTTTAAAAAGCAGTACTGTAAGTGCAAATTGATGTTTTCACTGAGCTGTCCTATATAGCAAGATAGTAGTACCAAAGATGTATGATACTTGTACAGGTTCCCATTATGAGACATTATTATTATTATTATTATTATTATTATTATTATTATTATTATTATTATTATTCAGATGAGTTTGGTACACAAGCATTTTGAAATACCGAACTTAAAAATACTAGATTTATTTAATGCATTTTAAAATTTTCTTTAAGTATACACGGTAGAGGAAAAAAATTATCAGAAATATCAAAATCACATGAAATATCCAAGTGACTTAAGAATTCTTGAGCCTAGTGTTCTCTTTACCATTGAAAATAAATATAAGTATGCTAGTAATCTAAAACATAAACAGTCATGTTTCCTGCTGCAGTGAACTTCTGTCTAGTTTCACCCAAAGGATTGGTTTGGGAAGGAAGAGTTTACACAGTATTAAGAAAAACTGTGAAGCCAATAACAGTGAAGTTGTCTAACAACAAAAACTGTGAGATATATTGACCCAAATTTGTGATTAATTATACATCTTAAAATGTTAAAACATTATAATGAAGTCTGCCTATATAGCAATTTTTATCAGATAAACAGACGACTTGGGATCAACAGATCTCCATGTCTCAAAAATAAAATTATTAGTTTTCTGTTTTGCACCCCTAAAGATATTTTGCATAGTGAATTATGTCTTAATGAAGCAATAAACTGGATCCTTATAGTCTACCACACTATAGTACATTTTGCATAGTGAATTATGTCTTAATGAAGCAATAAACTGGATTCTTGTAGTCTACCACACTTTAGTTATATTTATCATACAAAAAAGTAACTAAATGTCACAACTTTGAAACAAAACTGAAATTTGCAGTCGTGTAATAAAGATAGTTCAATCAGTATATGTCTACCAGTTTTTTTTACTCAGTACATTTTCTAAAATTATTATATACAAATATGACAGACTTTTCTTTACATGGTGAACAATTTCCTTGCTTGAGTATGATACCATTAAATATAAGAGTTTAAAAAAATTATGGAAAGCTTATAATAATCATGGTTAAATGATCAGAAAAAAACCCCAGTTTGTTCATGAAGACTTTAAATAAGTCTAAGCAGTTCTCCATGTGTGCTCACACCTTAGCAATCCAGACCTGTAGAAGATCAAAACTTTTTGGAAATCCCAAGGTCGGATGCCAACTAAAGTGGGTTTAAGGGGAAAAAGTGGAAGAGTGGGTTTTTTTAACTGTTTGAAATAACTAGGGAGTTAATTTTGCACTCTCCTCTTCCCAGCCCCGCTCTGAGCAGCAGAGGTGCTGAGAGTGTTCGAAAATCTACCATTCTCTCTGCCTGAGAGTCGCAAGAAGAGCCAGGTGAGGCGGGCGAGGCTGGGGAGGCCGAGCTGTGTCGTCCTGTCTCCAGGGGGCACTGTGACACCACAAACTCCCGCAAATCTGGGACTGGTTTAAGTACTCGTTTAAACAACGAAAAAATAAAACTTTGAAATCCTTTTTGTCTTCAGATGTTCCAAACCAGTATTCCAGCAAAGGAAATGAAAAAGGGAAACTAAACGAGCTTCCCCCCGCCCACCCCCCTCTCTGGTTTCTATTTGTAATACTTTATTTCTACAACAAGCACAAACCACTAGAAAGGCAGAAAACAAAATATGAATTTTTCCTTCTTCTTTTCACTGTAAACCTCTGTAAAAACAATAAAAAAAAAATTTGGACTGTATTAGATGGGCTGTT
>VFFE01007987.1:671535-757781 GCA_008921705.1 Burhinus oedicnemus | reverse complement strand
ATCTTTTTCTTTCTGTTATGTTCACTGGGCTGTTTGTATTTTAATTTTGGAGGAGGAGGAAAAGAGAAAATAATGTTTTGTAGAAACACACAGTAATTACCAGTTGGACTAAACTAGAGGCAGCAATTGATGGCATAAAATGGTTATGTTTTATGTCAAAGTACTTCCAAACAGGGCAGAAAGTTGTAGTGGTTTTAGTAGTAAGAAGCTGGATATATCAGAAATTACAGATTTCTAAAGAAGAAAAGAGTGAGTAGCATTCTAAAGAAAAATGAAATTCAATATATGATAAAGATTTAATTTTAAGTCTCCATCAGACATTATCTTAGATTCTGAAAACAAATAATAAATGAAACAGAAGAACTATAGTTGATGGATACATTTAATTAGGGTTTATTTACCATGGGCTATATAAACACTTTTGTTTCTATAAGGGGAAGGATTTGTATCTGCAAGTTCTGCCTTGAACATTTCAAGTTAAAAACAAATGTTTTAAGAAAAGAAACTAACATAAAACAGCCCAGTGTTGGCTTTTGTGTCTTTGTAAATGTCTGTGGCGGTTTCTCCTTGTCTGAGGGAAAGAGCCATTCATTAAATTAAAAGTGAACCAGTTAAACTGGACCTTTCATTGAAGAAAGTCTCCCAGTGATCCGTGCTTTATTTGGTGGATTGTCTTACAACACAAATAAAGCAAGGAGTTTTTTATCTTGGGATCTAAAAATACTAGAAAGAAAGGAAATCCAAGCAAGGCAGAAAATACTAGGAAATAATTTCCTATTAAACAGACGCTCTGCCTCCATATATCTCAAATTGTGAAAGTACACAAGAGAGAAGGGCTCATATTCCTTTCTGTCTCAGGTTAAAAGCCAGTGACAGAGGAAATCGAATTCAAAGGTATCGTCAATATTTACAGTGTTCAAAAATAGATAGAAAGAAATGTGCACTAAAAATCCATCATGACTGTTGGCAGCTAACTACTAAATGCAGATGATATTGCTGTCTCTAAAAACAAATGAAACAAGATGGGATCCTATGTGCTTTAAAAATGCATAGATATTTAGGGCAAGTTCAAAATACTTTTTTCCTGAACAAAATACTTCAGCATTTATTTAGATATCTGGTGTTGCTGACTTAAAACAAATTCACACTTCACATTTTCTTTTTCTTTTCAAAAATTATACATAGCTTTACAAATCCTGCTTAGGAACATTGTGTGATAATAGGCAACAAAGCAAATAATATGGTTTGGAAGAACAGTAACTGTAAAAGAAGCAAAACAGTTTGAAAAATTTTTTTTGTTTTTTCTGCTACAATTGAAATCTTGGTGGGTTTATTTATATTTTTATTTTTGTGAGACATTTACATGGAGTATTTCCAAGATTAAACTGTTTTTTATCATTGTATATTTAATGAAAAATGAGTAATATATTCTGAAATTCAGAATAAAATGGAGACTTACACACTGAAATTGCATGAATGGATAGCTGATTAAATTTTGGAAGGCTGCTAGTGGTTTGACATAATTTGTGTTTTTGGACAGTGGAACTCAGATGCTATAATGGACTCCAGAGATGTTCCAAAAAGTCTCTTCATGATCATGCTGATCCAAAAGGCCACTAGTTCCTTCTGCGCGTTGTATACAGGCACATATATTCATGTACATGTATGTTCACAATTTTTATCTTCTGTGAGCATTAAAAATAGCTTTGTCTTTTATCTTTGCTTGTCAGCAGTGTCCACACATAATAGAGCACACCTCATAAAGTCTCTTTTGCGCCCACAATGAGCCTCTAATTAATACTGTATATAATTCTGTAACATTTATTATTAATAAGTATTTATACAACTCAAAAAAAGTAGAACTGTTCTCAGGATTATGACTCTGACCTAGCATGTCTAGGATGACAAAATGTAGAGAGACAATAACTGCATTTCTTGTTTTCTTGGCATAAAAATTGAACAAAACTAAATGAAGTTAAACAAATCCACACCAGGATGTTTTAATAACCATATCGCTTTCCTGCGTATGAGATTCTTTTTAAGTCATATAGGCATGATTGTACTGATGGTGCAAAAAAAATTTTGCCAATGCAACCTACTATTGTGAGTAGCGTGTCTGAGTTTTAAAAAAAAAATATCTGCGTCTATTCACGTGCACTTTTGATAGAAAGTATTTGCAAGTTTAACCCCTAGTATTTTCATGGACCTTCCTCTTAGGCAATGCAAAGGGGAGCCAGCCAGGACAGACAAGTGAGCTAGAGGGAGCATGGTGGGCCTAGGAACAGTGGAAGTCTCTCTTCGTGAGAAGTTAGTGATAAAAGCTAATGGGCACAGATGGGGCAAGGGAAAATATCTGTTCTCTTTTTCTCCCTAGAAATCTGCTGGAAGTCTCTGATGTTTAATGCTGGGAGCACTAGTGGGAATTTTCTTGTATCAGTAGGTCTTCTGGAATGAAAGGGGTATGGAGCTCTGCAGCCCTCTGCTCACAGCTGTTCAGCCATCGTGGGAGTCATTTCTTCCTTAGAGTTCCTCCCTGAGAAGGTACTGTAGCCACTCTGTATGGGGTGGGCTTATATAAGGTATCTTCGGTCATTCACTACTAAATGCAGCTATGTCTATGATAAAACATAGTTGTTACCACTGAACTGGAAGAATACATAATGGTTCAAAGGCTTACTTCTCAATCCTTTACCTTTTATGGGACTTGCAATGCAATTCAATGCTAAAAGTTGCAATGAAGTGGGAAAAGATAATCTCTGCTAATAATCAGTTTATAAAATAAGTTCATACTGATGACTTACCTTGAAAATTCTGGTCCAGTAGAAGTTGGAAGCTAAACTAATACTAACCAGACCTAATTTAGAAGGATTTGTTTTTTCTTACACCAAAACAAAGTACATTTCTGACTGCCGTCTGATGTTAGGAGAGCAGATTTTTCTGAAGGCTTCAGTTCTCACCTAGGCAAATAAATAAGGATTCAAAACATTTTCTCCACCCAGGATGAATCAGATAGATTTAGCTCATTCCAAAAATCTATCTAGTCACCCTGGAGCCTAAATGACATCTTAGCCATTCTGAAAATCTGGCCATTTGTGCAAATTGGAGCAGAATGCAAGTAGGCTTACTTTTGACAAAACAGTGCTGTACACAAGGGCCATTTAGTCCTGGGTTGCCAAGTGTTCCTTTTTTCAAAGTGGTGATCATTTGTAACCTGTGGCATGTAACTGTAAGTGTGGGCTACTGTAGATCTGATATGTCTGGAAAATTTGTTTATAAATAGCAAGGAACTTTGTGCTGTGCCTGTTTGCCCAGGATTTCCTGAGATTCAATAGCCTTGCTGGAATTCTAGTTTTGCTGTGGTTGCTGAATATTCACAGGTATCAGATATGCAACTGCTGTGTTGTACTCACATGTAGGTTGTACTATACTGTACGGTTGATCTGAGCAGACATAATAAGCCTAAAATTCTCAGCGTGCTAGACTGACTGCGCATGCTTGCAATTGATTGCGGAGCACATTCAGATTCGTTGCAGAGTCACTCTGCAAGTAAGTGCATATTGCTGTCTAGGAGCCCTTTCTATCCAACAGACATTACTGTGAATAGTTTACAGCGTTAGTAAGAGATAATTTCCAAATGCTTTGCACACTTGAACTTCAGACAGTTTCCTTATCCTAATTAAAGCTGGTGAGTGGGAGTGCACCAGTCCTCTTCTGGCATATGAGTGTTATTTTCTGACTGATACAGATGAGAAGGGTTTGGTGTAGCTTAATAATAGTTGTGCTTTGAAGAAATGTTTGGTTTATACAGTTAAAAAGGAAAAAAAAATTTGGAGTTGTAAAGGCGTAAAGGGTGTAATCTGTACTATCTGATCCGTTTGCATTAGGAGCTACTACACTGAAGCACAAAACAGCCACTTGATTTCTTAAGCACCTGAAGAGGAGAGGCAGGAGCCTTGAGGGTGGAGGAGGGGGGAGCAAACAAACCTTGGCCAAAGCTTTCACAACAGAAGTTTCATTGTTTCAATTTAGAAACAGTTGCATGTGTAGAAGTTGCAGATTTTTCCAGCATTTCCATTAGCACATTTAAATCGCAGTTGTTGGAAATCTTGTTACAGGTAAGACTGTACTTTTCATAAGCTCTCAGAGAACAGTGAGGGAAGCAAAATAAGAAACACAACCTTTTTCCTGATTCCCCCTCCCCCCGCAAAGTCACCTAAAAATGAGGGGATTAACTATTATGAATCAATAGGAGGCACTTTTGAAAGAGGAAGCATTGCCATCCAGATTTGAGGGAAATGAAGCGTTTATTGGAACAAAAATACGCTCTTTGTTCAAATGTTACTTCATTGAATTGTGTATTCCCTTCTGAAGAGCATGAAAAGCAATTGAAGAAAATGTTTTCTGCCACTCTTCCTTTCTTTCACCACTTGTCTTTTTCTTTATGTCTTCCTGTTTTACCTTCTTTTCTGTGCGTTCATCTTTCTCATTAAATTGCCAACAAATGCTTTTCTAATTAATGCCAGTTTAATTTAATGTTTAATGAAGCTGTGTCTGTTGTGGGGCGTTTGATTTCTTTTTGTGATTCTGGCCTGACCATTCAGATTAGCAGCATCTGTACAAAGCTGCAAAGTCCCTTGGGGCACTGAGCAACAGTTCAAACTCCCTTTTTTACAAAATGAAAGTGACTGGCATGTAGGATTAGTAGAAAGTATCCTCTTCACAAAAGTGACTGTAACTGTTTACCTTGCAGCTTTCTGAATCAGTTGATATTTGTTGACTTTCTTCTAAATTATTGAAGGTGATGGAGTTAGGTACAAGATTATTGCTGCAAATTGAGCTGGAAAAAATATTTTTAAGAAAAATGGTGACATAATGCTGGCAAATTTTGTCTATAAATATTCCATAAGCATTTGTGTCATTATAACTGTCATTGGAAAATGCTAAAAAATTTTTCATGTGAATATATTTCAGCTTGCAGATTGTTTGCAAATGGTTATCAGAGACTTTTTTTTCCTTGAGTACTCACAATTTTTTATGCAGTCGGTCATCTAAATCGCATGATGCTATTTCCGTTCCATTTTAGTTATGTAGCTCACAGTGTCAGAAAAGCCTTATCAGTCAGGCACTGACATATCAGACACTTGTACAGAGGTATAGGAGCACAACTCCTCATAATGTTTTCTTTACCCACAAACACAGTTTTTCTAGTGGGAAATGTGTTTGCAGAGAATGGAGCAATGTGGTAGTAATTACTGCTGAAATGACTTTGTGATTGGCTCTTTTCTGAGGATCAGCATATACTAGTGTTCCCTAAGAAGCACTGCTGGTCAGAGTGCTCTTAGGAACTGTTCATCCTGTTTTTCAGGAGCACTAGGAAGGGTAATGCTCAGTTTAAGGTATCAGCGAGGGACATACTCCATGAAATCTTGGGGTGCTTGTGTGAATTAGCCTCAAAATAGCAAGTGTTCTACAAAGTCTCCCTGAACAGCATTAAGCAGCAGGCTGCAGTGTGTTTCCTGGTACTTGCAGGAGGGAGTGATGGAGCGGTGGTTGACAAGACAGTTTTTAAATGTCAGCACTGAAACGATTGGCATTACCAGGTCTGTTCAGAGAAGCTGGGCTGTGGTGAGTCAATATCTGAAATAACCAAGTGACTTCGTCTGCAAAGCAAATCCAAGCACTCTTATGATAGCTAAAAAGAGCAATGGCACAGGTCTTGGTGTTGTCTCATAAACATGCACTTACTGTTATGAGTTAGGCATGGGTGTTTGTTGTTTCCAATCATATTATTCCTTTCTTGTGTATTTGTTTTTCCAGTGGGATTGGAAAGACAGTGACACTTTCAGATGTGTGATGATCTCTGTCCATCATAATCTAGCTCTTAAGGACTTTATGGCTCCTCCTGCCGTGGTAATTAAGTTTATCCTCTGCTGGCACCATCCTGCATCACTTAGATGAAGACAGAACATTATTAAGGAACAACATCATAGTTTCCCTGAGAGACTATGCATTGAAGCAGAAAGTATTTAGGACACATTTTACTTTAATTCTGAGGTTTGTTCTTATTTCAGGAGAAAGATTTGCAACATGATTATGTACAGAAAATGTACATACTTTGAGACGCACATATGCTTCTTACACAACTCTCACCCATTGCTTCATACAACCGCTATTTACATTTGGAGCTAGTGGTTTCTTAAATGCTCGGAGCCCACAATTGAGCCCAGATTTCCAAAAGTGCTTGGCACCCAGCAGTTCTCACTGAGACATTTTTATGGCCAGATAATCAAAATTGCTCAGCATGGTGGAAGCTAGGGAGTTTTGAAAACCTAGCCACTTATTTTAATGCCCAAATGGCAGCTGGATTCTTCAGGAAAGCTGGTTCATATATTACAGTTCCAGTGACTGTGTATCAATCCTGTAAATACCTTTTTTCTCTTACGGACATACAGTCTATAATATATTTGCCCTTCAAAAACTTTCCCACTCATTCTTCCATATAAATTGTAATTACATTAGTTTCCTTGAATTTGGAAAGTTGTTGGTACCATACGAAAGAATCAAAGTTCAAATGAAAATCAGATCCAGTAATTATAGGACTTTTTACAAGCATTTTTCTTTTCAGGCTTGACTTGAAAATGAAATAAAGACAAGAGACACCCATTTCCACGTTCAGAAGCAAACAAAACCAAACTGTAAAGCGCGAGGGTTGCTTAGATGAACTGCAGTTTGACAGCTGAAAAGAAAAACATTGAGGTAACTTGTAAAGTGAATAAGCTTTTAGCTGTTACATTTGCAATTTTCCGCTTAGTGTTGCCTATCCTACTGAGCAGAGAGACTTGGTAGTGCATAATGCGCCAATAATAATAGTCAGCATTTACTTTGTACTACGAAGACATTGACTAACTAGCCTAACACCCCTGCAAGCTAAGGAAATAACAGTATGATTGCCACCTTGCTTGTGGCAGAGCAAAGACACTAGCAGAGGTTAAAGTCGAAGTTTGCCAAGAGAGTTGCTGGTTATGTTGTTCCTCTCTTATTTCTTCTGACAGTTGCAGAACCACTTCTTAGTGTCCCAAGAGACATGCTTCCTCTGCACTGTTATAAGGACCTGATCCTTATCAACAAACGTGCTGTACCATTTGTGATAATAAAGGATTATTAAGAGTATTTCATGATGGTCAGAGTATATCACATCTGCCTGCAAAAATTTTCTTTTACTCAGGTAATTGTTAGACATGAATGGCAATTCCTGTGCTTCCTAGAATTTCAAATAAGTGCAATTAATAGCAGTCTCTATGCCTCATAAAGTCATTTGCAAGTAGGCACAGGGAAGGTCAAAATGTCTCATATGCTGGAGGAGGGGTATGTGGATGCAGAGTCAGCAGAAGCCATGACAGACAAAGAAGGATGGGGGATCTTGGTTTTGTGGGACCTGTATTATGTGAACCTCCTTGTTCCTCATGCTGACACTAGCTGCTAGAAGCTCAGCAGTCTCGCTAGGAGTTGAAGTAGCACCTAGGTGTCTTGTAACATGCAGCTCCTGTTTCTGAGGGATCTAGCGTCAGATCTGCGTGGGTAAATGAAAGCGTTGGAGGGCTCTGTGTTCCACTAAGGGCATTATTCTCTCTTCACTTGCTGCCTAGTAAGTAGGCCATCTTATCAGAGTAGGTCGTACTAGCAGAATGCCTTAAATTGGACCCTTTGGGTAAGAACCAGTTTCCCGTGTGTTCGCCTAAGGACTTTCAGTTTTATGTAACTCCTGTTGGAGCAACGTCGTTCCTTGCCAGCTACCATTTAGAAACTGACCCTTTTTTTGCTAAAGGTTGAGTAGGGCTGCATTTTCAGAAGCACCTAAGTCATTTTTCCTAGCCTCTGTACTGTTATCAGAAGTAGCACAGATACTTACAAGCGTGATTCTCATTAAAAGCCAGCAGATGAAAGTCCAATTCTTTGAGTATATTCAGGTACCTACCTCTTACTGATTTCAGTAGATAAAGGTTTGTAAATATTTTTAATATATTGGTCTATGGTATATCTGAATTAATGATTAGAGAGGTTTTAAAGTTCCGCTCAGGCCCTGTTTTCTTCACCATGTGCACTGTATGCTTCTTAGCTTGACCACTAGCTTTTCTCTTACAAAGCCCTAAAAGCACTGTGGAACTTCTCTTTACAAGATTTGGTACACGTTTTCCTGGGAAAGGAATGACCTCGGGATCATCCCACTCCTCTTTGTTCTTCCGCTGTGAAACATATTTGTCCACTATCCTCAACTGCTTGTAAGCAGTAAACTCAAGAGACAAGCCTGGGAGAGGTGGACTGTTTGCAAACCTGTGTCTAAAAGGGCTTCATTTAGCGAATAGCAATAATGTGAGTAGCTTTAGGGAAGAGATAGGTAAGAAGAGGCTTGTGTAGTGTGGGTTGATGAATTCAGAAGGAATTTCTTTTAATTACTTTGCTACTTTTGAAAATGTATGCGTAAGTCTTTCCTTCCGACAAAAGGAACTTAAGCTTTTTAGACAAAGAGGTCTGACTGACTTGAGGCGTTGTGACACTAACTGGTTGCAAGTTCATTCTGTTGCTGGATCAGCTTCCTTAAACAGTCTTGTTAAGAAACCTTTGCCAAAAATCGTATTTGAGGCTGGCTTAACATGGTGGTAAATGAACTCTTTCATCTGCTTTCTTCCAGCATCAAGTGCTAGCTTAAAAGTAAGGTGCTGAAAAGAACGAAATAAATGCGATGTCAGTACACTTTTTTTTTTTAATGGCATTACTAGTAGTGGCTGGCACTACAATATGTCAAAATACTTGGTGCTGTATGCTACAAAATACACAAACGGTTTGAGACATTTTTATGATATAAGTATATCTTGCTCCCTCATGTAGAGTGTTTATGATTTCGCTTTTCCAGGATAGACTTTTTTTAAACCTAGTCCTTCTCTACTTGCCCTCTTTCCCACTTGGTTTGGGTATCCAGTATCCTGTTTTTGCTTGGAGTGTCTCTCACAAAATCTGGAATTAAATATACAGAAACTTTGATTGTGTAGTTGTTCTTCCTCCTAATACAGTTTAATTTCTGGGATTGGGGGATATTTGTTACGCTATTTAGTATTGCAGACAAATTCTTGGGAATGCTGATAGAACCAATTGTTTGCAAAGTAATTCTACTTCGCATACCAAGTGCGCAAGAACAAGACTACAGTTAGGCTTTGGGAGAGAGCAAGGACAGAAAATCTGTCTTTAGGAAGGACAGGTTCCTTAGAGTTCAGAGATTTCAGTTGACTATGAAAAGCAAATTATTTTTTTAACAACTGTATTAATTTTTCTTTCCTGTTAGGAATGTTTTCTTTCCAAACAAAAGATTTTGCTGATTGTCTAGCCCTCCCTTCTTGGTTGTTTATTTTTCCCCATTGAATTGTTCTACCTGATTACATGGACTTTATGTTGTTACTTTTCAGTGAAAGGTGAGGCTTGAAATTGGGCCAGTTGATAGTAAATGAGTATTGCCGACCCGAAATATGATTAGCACAGGCTAAGGAGGTCCAGAAAACCAATATTCATGGCTGCATAGTTTATGACAGTATCTGATGTTGTAGGTAACAGGCATGTTAGTAGTCTCCAGGTCTCAAAAAAAAAAAAAAAAAAAAAAAGTGTTATTTATGTGACAGGTAAACAAACAAATACACTGGTGACTAGCATTTGCTGTCATTAAAAGAAGACCTCAAACAGTGGCACTTCCTTGGTGGGTCATTAAAAATCCATTGGCAGCTGCATGTAGCTTAAATTTATAACTTGAGCTCTTGCTCCTGCATTCTGCCTCTTTTTGCCTTTGTAATTTCCACTGGGGAATTATTCACTTCTTTATCTAAGGTGTTTAATTCCCCTGGTGGGGTAGAGTACAGACAACAGCTCTTGGTGGAAACAGTTGTACAGTAATACCGTCCACCTTCATGCATTTAATTCCAGCTCGCCTTGCCTTGTTGTCCTGTTTTCTCTTTTCTTTTCCTACCAGTAGTTTATGTTCTCCAAGACAAAGTTAGGTGACAAGATTGCTGCTGAGGCCCCAAGCTCAGATCTTTCAGCATATAACTTTCATGTAATTTCAGTTGTGAATCTATGTTGTGTATAGGTTTTATGCAGTATTCAATCTGCAAAATGAATTGATTTAATTGTCCTGCGGAGTATGCAGACCAAATAAAATTAAGTCCACATGAGCTACTGTCTTCTCTTCTGGCTTGACAAGAAAAGGTGATGTTAGATTTGCATCTGCCTTAGTGTTATTAAGTCTTTCAGTGTCTGGGGTGTGTCATGTTCTGGAATTTCATTAAAACCTTATCATTAACTAAAGGGTCAAATATCTAGTCTTCATCATTGTAGAGAATAGCCTGAAAGTGTGTTCCCTAAGTATGATAGTGGCTGAGGAAAGAGAAGGCAAATAAGAATAGTCCTTGCTTTGTTCTTTTTGGAATCTGAAGTTAACTGGTTGCTTTTTGTTTGTTTATTTGTCTTTTTGGTTTTAAGATCCTGTGACTGACTCTCAAATTCCTGGAATTGTGAATTTACACATCAGTTTTGCAAATACAGGAGGAGGCAGTTCTTGTGTAAAGAGTCATGCTGGGAAGCTGCTGGAAGCTAGCAATGGAAAGCGCCACACTTGCTCTTAAAGGTTCAGACTCGAAGCAGCATTTGTACTACAGAGAACATAGATATCACATGGCATTTGTAGCAGTGTATGTAAACGAGGACATTGAAGTGGGATAGCCACGTTTGTAAAATTGCATCAGTACAGGTATTCCCTTTCAGCTGCACATTGTTGCGAATGCCTTGGATTCAGTAATTTATGGAAGAAATGTGTGTCTTTGCTTTATAACCCTTCACACAGAACTCTGTGTGATGCTGTTTGCAAGCCCAGAATCAACCGTTGTAAAATAAGTCCTTTCTACTATTGAACAAACATACCGAGGCCTTCTGATATTTCACTTACTATGTAACATCACAGGCCATGCTGCTCCAGGAGATCCTGCTTAAGCCTTTTGTTTCAGCAAAATGCAACCTGCCAAAAATAACATGAAGGTTTACCAGCCAGTATTTCTTCAAACAGTGCTCCTGCCCTCCCACATCCCAACCAAAGAATGTTTGTGTGTTGCTGCCAATTTCTGCCGATGGATACAGGCAGTGGGGAATGCAGGAACTGGCACTAAGTTTCCAGAAGAACAAGGCTTGACGTATTTAGGCCAAAGAGAAATCCGTGGTCCTTAAAGATCAAAGATTCCACTTTCATGGGAACCAGTCTAATGGGAAGGGAATGGCAGGGAGATGTAATTCAGATTCAATGCAGTGTATATAAAGTAAGCCAGAACAGTTTCTTAGCAGAATGCAGGTCAGTGATCTTAGTC
Source organism: Burhinus oedicnemus (assembly GCA_008921705.1). NCBI lineage: Eukaryota > Metazoa > Chordata > Aves > Charadriiformes > Burhinidae > Burhinus > Burhinus oedicnemus. Next base: position 746,385 of record VFFE01007987.1, on the reverse strand, counting down.
CCATCAGGACACATCTGGAATGTTGCAGGTTACTTCAGTGGAGTTACTGTGGTTTTACATGAGACTGACATCAGAGTCTAGCTCTCAGGGGCAGCTCATCTGACTTTAGCCACTGGTAGCTGAGGTTACTGTGTACCTCACTGAGAGCAAATCTAGATTTTGAGTTTAGGGTATTTTCAACCACAGTGTCTTTTCGAATTTTATTTTTTTGAGGGCAATCAGCATCTCCTTCAATGGTATTTAATGATTTCTCAAATGGGAACAGTCTACATGCAAGGCACCAATATGTTACAGTGCAAGCCACCAGCCTACTAGAAATGATCCATCTATTGATGAGTGTAGATATTTTTCTTACTCTGTGACTCGAAAATTTTGTCACTGCTCAAATGAGATCCTCTGGGTAGAAATACCATGCAATATAATCGCTACTTTCTCATTGATCCTGCAAAGTACAGATTGTGGAGTGTATCCTGAGCTAAAGGGGTTTTTTTCTATTCAAGGATATTCTTCCTGTTACAGCTTCTATACTCAGTAAATGAACATAAGGAGAAGGACATCCAGGATGTAAAACACTTGGTAAGGGAATGACAACTATGTGGTTGTTTTATTATGTCCTCCTTATTTTTCAAACTGCTACGTAATCTTCAGTGGAAACCCCAAATGAATTTATTGTTTGATTAATTAATGGGTATGATTTGTTGTTAATGGAGCTATAATAAGGCTGTGTTGATTTGTACCATGAATCCAACTCTTTGAAGTAAAGAGCTATAAAGTATTCAGTATTCTCTGTGGGCGTGCAGAATTAAATACTGTGCATGGGATGTGTGTTATACATAAGTTAGAATTTATTTTTTGGGCCCCTAATCATCTTTGTGGTGTGTTGTAAAGAGAAGGTCTGGGAAATTCCCTTCTTGCCCTACCTGTAAGTGTTCAGTAGCTCTTTCTGTGCTTTATGTTATATGGCTAGTACTGTGCTGGGAAAAAATCATCCAGGTTTATGGGGTTTTTTGGTGTTTTGTAGTTTGGGTGGGGGTTTTTTTTGTTTTTGTTTTTTTTAAATGGTTCAAAAATGTCACTTGAGGTTTCTCATTGTCAAGATTTTCTTTGAAATAACAGAGAGAACCAGTAAATTCAGTAACAAAGAAGTTCAGACCCCTCGTCATAGCGTTCCTGGGCTTCAGAGTAATTTAAAGTGGTCTAGATCTGAAGTTCTGGCCTGGCTCAGTCCCTGGTTGAAAGTAATCCTGAAGTGTCTGTGAGCTTGCAATGATCCAGTAGCTGATAGCTTTTACTGGTTATCTGAACTGACCCTTGAATTTAAAGCTCAAGGGAGAACCAGGAGTGTGAAACACTCTGAGTAATATAAGGACGAATCACTGTAGATGGGACCCCCACTCCTTCCCGAATCGGTTTTCTGTCATTCCTCCTTGTTTCTCTCTGTATTCTTTGAGTAGACTATTTCATTATAAATCACCGTACCTCTCTGTATCTTGCATGTCATCCATGGTAGGATGGAATTCATTTACTTATTGCCTGTTCTCTTTTTGGGTTCTTGTTTTCCCTAAGCTCTCTTTTATCAGGCTAGCCATCAAATGCATGGTAGTGCTTCTTCAAAACCTCTGTCTGTCTTATTAGTAAGAGAATGCAACTGGAAAAAAAAGTCAGAACATCACTGGAGTATACTGAGAACTCTAGTAGAATTTTGGACCTTCTCTCCTTCAAACAAGAAGTCAGCCTGTGAACATCATAAAAGTTTCTTCTTGATGTTTAAAAAAAAGTCAGTCAGATAGAACTTAGAGGTTCACCTTTGGAAATATAATCTGATTGTTATGTAAAGTCCTAATGACAACTCCAACAAAATAGGATCTATTTATTTGTGCTTCTGCGTTACTTAAACTCTACTATCTACCATCTTTTATGGCAAAGTTGTTTGAAATGTCTTTATTTTTTTAAAAAATGTATGTGATTGATGTGATCCACTGTACCTGTTCTGAGTCGGTAAGGAAAGCTTAGCTTAGTAAGGATTCAAGTGAAGAAATACTATGTGTACATAGGTCCTTATTTATTGTTACAATCCTTACTAGCTGTTATTCTCAGTTGTGAATTTGCGAGCCCTGAAACATTGTTTGAAATGGATAACTTTTCAAATGTATAATGTCAGTTCTACTTATTTCAGTTGATACTCTGGTCTAAAAATAAACAAACAAGCAAACTCTTCTCAACAGAACCAAACACTAGTCCTTCATTAAAACATCTTCTAAAAAATTTCTTTGAACTTAAAACTCAAGTGTTCTAGTCTGGATTCCAATTTTACAATGAGAGTGAAACCCTCAGGTCAAGGGGGTTTATAATCTTAAATCTAAAGTTCAGAGTGCACTAATCTAAGCAGCGTCAATTCTAATTAGGACATTCAGTAGGTTTGAATTGTTGTGTAATTTTAATCTCTAGTAGGCATTATAAACACACAATGATGCAATAAAATATTAAATGATCCTAGAAGTGAGAGTAATGGAGACTTTCAACATTTAGAGGGGATCCATTGACAGTGCATTTGAAATCTTGAATCCAAGGATCTGATACCAAACAGGTAATAAGCAGACAGAGAAGAACTACGCTACTTTATCCTTCACAACATGAAATCAGTTGAGCTTTGCATCCTTAATAGTGACTGATGGAAGGTTGTGGTACAGAAGTTCCTGTCTATTGGATGAGAAGATTCTGTAGTAGTTAACATCTATGGAGGTCGTCTCACTTTTGATAAACAGCGTGCCAAGTTTTGAGAACTCCTAAACCGGTGCAGTTCCTAAAATGGATTTTGTAACTAAATTGAAAGTAGCTTGGCTAGGCTTTGACAATTATTGGCTCCACTTTCTATGTGAAGGGGATGGGAAATGAAGTAGACACTCATCTGCTTGTTCTTAGAAAAGACACTCTGGTGTTGATATAAGCAGTAGAACACTTGGCCTTCCCTTCCCCCTGCATCATGACCACTTTTCCTTTGCAAAGCTTTTATATAGAGCACAAGGACCTATAAATAACAAGGGAGCCTATAAATAAATACAGCTGTGAGCCGACAAAGGCTTCTGACAAATGATGTTTATTGAATTTCTCACGTGTGGTCCAGTTTGAATCCAACTGTAGGGCTTGCTAAGTTTTCAAAAGTATATTTTGTGCCCAAGCCTGGGATTCCCCTCTGTTAGGCAGAATAGGGAGCTCTGTGGCTAACCGAGTGAGAGAGAGGAATGGGTAAAAAGAGGAGGGAGTTTTTTTCAGTGAAGCTAAGCTTATGGTATTAACTTTAGACAAACCAGCCCAAGATCTAGTGCCTCGTGTTTACATGAGAGGGTTTATGAGAGAAAAGTCATACCGCTGCAAAGTGCCAATAATTAATCCTGTGTCATTGTCCTATAAATGCAGTAATTCATATCTAGATTTAAGTACATTTTATTGTAGCATTCAAAAATTGTAGTCAATGATGTAGGTAGGTATGGTGGGTGTTGTATAGCCAAGAAAATAGCCTCAGTCCCGAAGACCTTGAAGTCTTCCACTTGAGCAGAAGTTCCAGATCTGCTGGGTGCATACCGTTGGTTGGATCTGACCCATAGCCACCATGGGAGCTCTATTCAGGTAAATTGACAAAGCATTAATTACTTCAAAGGAGAGCTAATGAGGCAATAAACCACAAGGGTGAAACTCAAATGGTTTATGGTACCATTAGTAGGCTGAAATGGCATTATAATTAGAGCAGGGCAAACGACTCATAGTCCACAATTTATCCAATGGATTTAGTGCTTGTTTCTGTTCATGAATTATGCAGAAGTAGACATATTTTAGGAATGTATTCATTGTTTGAAATTGCTCAGCAGCCACTTTATATGGAGACGTTTCTGCCTGTAGGAGTAGCCTTGTACAGTTTGCTTCTGGCTTCTCTTTGGTTGGGGGCCTTGTGCGTGTATTTTGTGTTCTGTAACGGATCGCTGAAATACTATGGTATTTCTACTTCCTGGAATTTTATTGAAGAAAAGTGTTAATTGTTCTGGGATATGTAGCAGTTACTTAAATTTGCTGGAGAAACCTTTCTTGATCTTCAGGGATGGGTTTTTTGCTTGAGGAACAGTCCTTTTTCAAATAGCTCAGCAGAAGAGAAGGAACCTCAGCAATACTTGCTCAAACATCCATCCCAAAAATGAATGAAACTTGTATGTCCAAATAAAAATGTGGCTGAGAAATGATGAAACAGGCTCAGGAGAGCTTTGTTCCACTGCTTAGATCTCGGCTTGAGTTAGATGCAGAATAATTCAAACATGCCTTTGAGTGACAGTCTTATCTCAAGCTTTGAGGTGGTGTGGGGTTGAGCTCGTAAAATTCCTCTTCGAGCTCTTCCAGTCTGCATAAAATACTTGTATAATATAAGGGGTGATCCTCTGTCATGAGACAACTTTCCTGTCTCTGCTGTGATTAACTTGGAATTATTTAAACAGGGGAACAAAGTTGCTGAGAGGGATCTAATGTTTGGAGGTTACTGTGTACACCCACTGATGCTCCTTGTCCCTGGATGATGCGTTTATGTCTTTTTCTTCCTGCACACATACTAGTGTGTAGCGGGCTTTGTTGATGACATCCAGCTCCTTTTCAGACCAAAAAGTAGAGGTAGTACTTCTGAGTATGGAGTCCCTAAACTATGTATTAAGATGTTCTGGTGTGTCAGCCTCTCAGTCGAAATGTCTTGGGGCCACTCTGTTTTTCCATTACAATCCTGTTCTCTTCTACACAGACCTATTCAGAAGAGACAGAATTAAGCCACGAACCTGTATCTTCTTCTGAAGCTGCTGTATACACTAGCCTGTTAATCGGGCATTTACTTCTGTATATCTCAGGTGATTGACAAGCTTAGTTTCTTGGAGTGGAGGTGCTTTGTGCTGCCTGCTGGTCGCCTGGCTCTACGTTTGCCTTCCTGAATAAATCATGCATTCTCCTTTTTGTATGACATGTTTAGTTCCATGATTTAAGAGCTTTAACATATAGCTCTTATTTGTTCTTGCTTTTGTTAATAACTAATCATGAATTATCCATGAATGGGCTAATTAGGCATTAACCATATATTATATACCAACCAAAGAATCAGATCTTTCACAGACATCTGTGTAGGTAGTAACTTCTTGAAATATCCCTGGGCTGGGAATGTCTGCCTGTATTAGGGAAGATCTTGCAAATTCTGGCCTGCAGGGTGGTCGCAGCATAGCTCAAAAATCAAAACAAGTCATACATAGAACGAATGCCTTGTGGGGGGGGGGAAAGTCAGGATCCCAAGTGATGCAAATGGTGAAATATGGATCAAGAATTTGGTAACGAATTATCCTTTCAGAAAGGACAGGATTATTGGAAGCGATCTTTGTTTTTAATGTAAAACTTGGAATGAAGCTCAGGTAGAACGATACGTGAAATAGAAAGACTGCCTGTGTGCTCTGAGCTTGTTTTGTGGATTCTAGTACTATCCCTTTATTGAAAAAGAGGCAGAGAGAGACTTCATGACAGTTTGGGGTTTTTATATGCTGGGTACCTGTTAACGCTCTTCTGCCACGGTAGCTTGAGATTTCTGTATGCAGTGCAGCAATGATGAAAATCATTAGTGTAGAGTAGAAATAAAGTGAACAGAAATTCAAGGAAAGAGTCCTAGAGGTGGCCTACATAGAGACTGAGGCAATTACCCATGTTGCAAATATCATAGAACCAGGACTAAGTGATGCTGATGACAGAAATGTCAGTAACGCTAGCAGTAATTCTTCAATGTTCTTAAATGAACCATGTGTCAAACTAATTCTGATTCTATTGCCTGCCCATAGTGAGCCTCATATGGTTCTGTCTGCCTTCTGTCATCTCTCTCAGGAGGTCAGCAGCATCTCTTTAGCCTGCTTTCATCTTGAAACATTTTCTCAGGTAGCTGATACCTGCTGGGCCTCAGAATGACATTACAAAATCCAGTCTCTTGGTCCAGTAGTGCTTCTGAGTCTCAAACGTTTCTAGCTGCCAAACTCCACACCAACAGCATTGCATGGTCTTATCCCCGCTTCGGATTTTCTGTATCTTATTTTGTACATGACCCAGCAAAACCCCGGTCCAACTTTGAGTCAGTGTACAATAAAATAACAAAGTTGTCATTTAGATGTTTGAATTAAAAAGGTTGTGGAGTCTGTTTCTACCAAATGACTTTTCCATCAAATATTAATAAGCTTGGCTGTTGTTTTTTTTCAGAAGAAAAATACCAGGAGACATAAATCTATATTAAAGACTAAGTGCCTACCAAATGGAACTTTATGCACATTTGCTGTGGTTTCTCACTTTCTTTTTTACTCAAGTGTTACAGAGGAAAGCCAGCAAAACCCACAAAAGTGTTATTTTCTCTCTTCCATCTTTTTGCCCCTAAATTTTAGTTTGAATACTGCTGTTTTCTGTAGCATGTGTTTCTGGATGCTTGACTAAAGCACAATTGACATGATACGTGATGAAAGCCAAAGGGTTAATCTTCTAGAGACTCATGACTAATGGCCCAGTAATGCTCACCCAAGAGGGAATTGTTGTGGCTGTTTCAGATCTCTGTCCTAGTCACTTTATAATAATTTGGAGATTTCCGCTAGAAGCTTGGTGGCAGTAGGAATAGCTTTTAATAAGGGACAGTAGTGCTTAATCGATGTCCTGTATCTTGGATGAAAACCTTGCTCCTGCCTCTCGTTTTTCTGCTACTGCAATAATCAGCTCTAGGTTTGCTTTATATAGACCTACTGTGATCATATTTTCAGCACAGTCCTGCATATGTGTGTCTTTCAATTCCTTGTCGTCTCTGAAATCAGGGTAGGACATTTCAGTGGAACTTCCGGGCACTGACATTCAACAATCTTGTCAACAGCAACACTTAATGGCTTGCGTGCTCATCTGTTTCTGCTGCAGTCGTACAGTCCCTGGCACCAGGGCCCACTCAAAAAAATGAAGATTTACTTTCTTGTCTTCCACTGTTAATGTGAGAAGTGCCTTAATTTCTCAGTATCATGAACAAAGGTCCACCTCGTACTAGAGCCTGTGTTCCCAGGTGCTACCATTGCTGAATACACTTCAGTGAAGAATCCATAGCTCTATGAGCTTTCTCCAGAGAGATGTTTGGGACACTCATCTGCTGTTGGACCATTCCAACCTTAGCTCCTGAAACCTCCTGTTGCAGGTCCACATGTGGCAGAAATTCAGAAAAGACTTCTGTCCCTTTCAATGTACCCTTAAATTTTCATCAGAGCTGCTCTTCGCAACTTCCCCTTCTCTTGTCCTGCTTCTTATATATGTATGAGACTGCATATTACTTTTGTGAGCATATATGCATGTGGTACCTGAGTGTTTCTGTGTATATATATATATTTACATAGATGTATATGTGTATATAGATGCAAATATGTTTATACATGCATTCAGACAAGTCATGGAAAGCACAAATGCATGCTTCTAACAATGATTTGTGAGCGACACACAGGTGTGCGCAGGGCTACATGTGTCATGTAGGTTAACACATACCTGTATTGGATTCATTGCTCTGATTTTTGTTGCTGTGAGAATTCTGACTTGCAGATTCTCTTGTGCAAATGGTTTGGATTTTGGGACTCCTCACCTTGCTAATGTGCTCTACCAATCTCTCTTATTGAAAGAAAGAAGAAGAAAGATGGAAGGCAGGAGAGAGCAGTGTAAAGGTCAGCCAGCATTGCAGCCTGATGCAGAGATTTATAACCCTCCAAATTCTCCCTCTCTCTGGCAACATGTCTTTACAGAGTCACATTATCTCTATTAATACCAGCCACAAGGTCATTACTCAGGCAGTGAGCCTTCCTCCAGCATAAATATTTATACAAGGCTGACCTGCGGCTGCTGCGTTTGCCTTTTATTTGATTTCTGCCGCCTTTTGTGTCTGTCAGCTAATGTCTTTAGCCACTCTGTCTGGGACAGTGGGAGCTGAGAGAGGAGCCGGGGAGGGTTGAGAAGGGCAGGGGGGAGGGGGCAGGGAGATTGAGAGAAGAAAGAGAGGAGAGGGATGGGTAGGAGGTTGACATTTCATATGATCCCCATTGATGGAGACATAATAAACCCTTTATTTCACACCGGGTTAAAATTTTTAAGAAGTCTGTATCTTGCTATGAGGTTGCAAAATTTGTGAAAATTTCCTTTTATCTACTCAAGAAGATAGAGGAATCTTTTATGTATAGAGTGTTGCTTTTGCTGGAGATCAATGGGATTTTAGAAACCCATTGCAGAGAATAAGCTAAGGATAGCTTGCATGTAGACATCCATGAGTGAATACATAAATGTGCTATCTCACAAATTTCTGTCAGGCATGACTTCATGCGTGTGCATCTATACTCACCTTAACGCACTAATACTACTCTGAAACCTTGTTTCTTGCCTTCAGTTAGAGTCGGGTGCAGATACTTCTAGTGGCTGAAAGGGAGTTGAGGTTGCTGTGTTCCTTTGGAATGCATGTTCTAAGGGACAAGGGCAGCCTCGGTATCTGTGCTGTGGCCTTGTGCTTGTCCTTTAGCAGAGCTCTACCTGACAATGGTCAGGTATGTATTAGGAGTTTGGGAACAGGAATGGAAAATTGAGAAGTGTGGCGCGTGACGATGATTGGTTAGAAGTAAGCCGTTCAAGTGAGGTAAAAACACAGAAGCTGAAGGGAAAAATTGTGAGTTTAACCATGCACTAAAATGTATAATGGCACAACCTGCCTTAATTCTACAAGGACTTGATATTTAAAGGCACTTTTAACTGCTGGTGTCCCTGTCTCTCATGAGGTGAGGCATTCAGTGCAGTGGTAGTGAAGATACTCATACTAAAACGAAGAGGCTTTACTGTAACAATGAATTAGCACTGCCTTTGCATTTGCTCTTTTGAATCACTTTGAAGACAGGTAATTTTACTTAATTTTGCTTTTCTCTGTTTCCTTTAGCTATTGGATACTGCTAAAGATCACAGACTCCGTTAGGTATAGTTCGGACCTAGTATAGCAAATGGTACAGTTGACTGTGATGGTTTTTTTGTTGTTGTTGAAGAAATACTGTTCATTGTTTGCGCAGGAGGTTCCCCCCTAACACCCTTTAAAATTTCAGTCAAAAAGAAAGAAGTAGAATTAGGCTAACTTAAATAGGCCTTCAGATATGTTTTCTCTGCTTTCTGAAAGATTCCTTAATTTCCTTCTTTCCTCCTTCCTTTGAGGGTTTGAGAAATGTAACTTTTTCCTGCCATCAGGATGCAAATCCTACTCAGTCCTATCATGTCAGTGATGATTGGAGAGGCTCACTGTAGAGGGAGAGTGAGGGTACTTTCTTAAACTAACATGTTGTCTTTTGTCATTACTGTAAGCAAGGATTTTTGTGCTTGAATCCCAGACAAACATCCCTTTGTGTGGTCTTGGTCTTTCAGCCTGACTGAGTTGACTGAACTAATCACCTAGCTATACTTCTGAGAAACTTTTAGGTTTTATTGTGTGCAGCTGCCTACACCCCCTTCCTGAATACAAAGGTCTTCACTTCAGCTTTTTGAACTGTTCTGTCAATGATGTGGAAATGGCTTATTTCAAGTATCTCTTCCTTTTCTTACCCCACCTGAGGATATGTCTCCTTCATACTATTGATTCTATAATACTGCATTTGCACAGGACCAAAGCTGCCTCTTTTGTCTCTGAGTAGGTTACAATTTTAAAATTAAATAAAAAAAAAACCAAAACACACAAAACCCCCAAAATCTGGTCTTATTTTTCTAGCTTGCTTTCTCTGTAGAAGAGCAGGAGGTTCATGAACATCTCTGGTGATCAACCACACCATATTTAACTGATTCTCCACAAACCAGTGTGCCTAGCTTGTTGGAAGCAATCTGGATCCTGTCAGATACTCGCATAGCCATTAGTCAGGTCAAATTGAGGGTCACTGACTGCTTGAGTCCTAAACCACTGAAAATATGGCAGGCAAGAATGATCAGCTAGAATTAATATTTTTGCTTTTTCAGTACAGCTTCTTGTATCTAGTGCACTAAGTAAGTCTCTCTGACTATGTAACTCATGCTTTAGGTGTGATCTCAGAGGCAGCCACATCATGAAAGAATGGCAGAAACTGTGTTTCAAATAAGTCTTTATTATGAGTGTATATATATTTACACAGATATATACATGCATATATAGTATACACAAATAATCTAATTTGCACAGTGTTACCTCGATACTTTTCAGCAGCTTCTGCAAATTAAATTCGCTACCTTGCTGCCCCAAGGAAGAAGAGGAAGAGAAAATAACTGATTGTATTCTTACTGTTGATCGTTAGAAGCTGCCTAGAGTGGCAAAGTGAATGGCTAGGCTAGGTGTAGGATGGGTTGTGAGGGGGAAGGGCAATTGGATTCTGCAGATGATTACGAGAACAAGGAGATTTCAAGATGCTTGGGGTGACTTTCTGACTTATTACTGTCACTAATGTTTAGTTTCTGATATTGGCGAGGAAGAAGGGTGAGAGACTGTTACTGGCATCTTCACCCCCAGGTTCTGGCCTACGCCAGCACAAGTTGCAGGCAGACATGTGCTGTGAGGTGAGTTGAGTGTGATGCCTCATGCTCACGTCTCTCCTTCCCAACTGGGCAGATGAAGCAGTGGGGAAGGGAATTCTGTAGTGGAATGGAAGGTGGGGAGTTCTGTAGCAGTTCCACTGAAATTGGAGAAAGAGAATTTGGGGTAGGTGGGGGGATGTAAATGTATAATGTACACAGTGCAGTCTGTCCCTTCTTACTGACTGTGATACTGAATACTATTTCTCTTAAGCTGTCTTCACACTTTCCTTTTTTGGTTACTCCTGTCAAAATAGAAATCTACATACCGAGTATGAAAACAGAAGTTCTGTTGAGAAGCTTCAGCTGGAAGTATGGAAACTCTGAAGCTGAGACATATGTTCATGCGTGTGTTGTGTATGTATGTCCAAGCATATGCACACACACACACACAGAGTAGTTCTTTGAGCCTTTTGAGCCAACAGTGCCATGGAAAGATCCAGCCCTTAGCTAAACCTAAGCCTTTTTTTTTTTTTTTTTTTTTTTTTTTTTTCTGCCTTAACATCCATGCCAGGTTAGAAGGCAGCATTGTTAGGAGGAGCAAGGCCAAGAAGACGGGGAAAGAACAAAAAGGGTGGGGCCATTCCTTTTTGGAATTTGCATAGAGTTTCCATACCAGCCTCTGAAACAGTAGTGGTCACTCCAGCTGTGGGACACAAATGTCAACAAAAACTATTTGAGTAGTGATCAGCAATGAAACAATTCAAATAACTGATGTTTAAATTACCCTTTGGAGGCTCAAGGATTAAAAACAGGTGACTAAGGATGGTTCCTCCCTGTCAGAAGTGCTGTTGGGAAAATACTGCAGCAGTTTCACTTGGTTGATATTTCAAATATATCATTGCGTGAAGTGTTAAAAATGTGATCTTTTAATTGGGAACACAGAGCTGTGAAAGGGAAGTTCCGTGCTAACCTCACAGATGTATAGTAGGGAATACATACCATTCTCTGTACAGCTAGGCAATCTTCCCACCAGTTGGCAACTCTAGATGGAGCTGACAGGGAATTAGTTACTCATTTTGATACAGGTGCTGTATCGTAGAGAAGATTAAAAAATCAAATTTCCTTACCATTTCTGATCTTAGAACTTCAGAAAGCAAAGCTATGAAAGGTGATTACAATTTTTCCAGTGTAACCAATTCCTGTTGAAAAATTGCAGATCTTCTGGTTGAAAGGAAGAAGTTTTAAAATTGTTAAAACTGATTGTTTCCCAGTGATCTTTTACTTAGCTTCAGCGGATCAGCAAAACCATGTTTCAGTGTTTCCAAAATGAAACTCCTTTAGCACCAAATGAAATTTTATTTTGAAACTTTAGTTAATTTGTATAATGATTAAATAAAGCAAGCACTCAAAAATGCAACGCTGCAGAATTTCTGGCTGATGTTCTAACTGATCTAACCAAATTTTTGAGGGGTGACTTACTGGATTATATTTTATCCAGAATTTCAACTTTTCATCTTTTGTTAAGATGGGGTGAAAAAGAAACCTGCTACTTTTTCCCCAGAAAACAGTTTACTGTTCTTCTCTTTTGTTAGCCTTAGTATGTCAAATCATACCTTCCTTAAATGTCTGTTCAGGTTCATATAGCTATAGTCTGAAATGGCTGTGTATGTGCTATCAGATAATGTGTCACAGTATCACAGAAGTGAAATACTGAGTTTAGCTGATGTACGCTAATCTGTCTGCATAGTAATGCACATGCGTGCACACTCACATGTATATGCACATACATTTAGTTTTAGTTTGAGGACCGCTATCTGTTCTCACTTGTGCTTATCCAGTATGTCTGTCCTTTGGATTTGGCATAGCAACTCTTTCATTCTCTGTTTTCTTTTCTTTATTATTATTTTTTCCCGTTTTTTGTACTTGACTGCTTTATCTAAAACTTGAAACTGCTTTTCCTAGGCTAGCCTGGGGTTCTTTACGAGAAATGGTAGTAATTCATTCAGGAGCTCTTTGCTCTGGTTTTCTTGTCTGCTTTTATTCCAGTGATTTAAGCAAGTTATGGAAATCCTTTTCTGTCTGATAACATGTTAACAAACACTTTTGCTGGAATCAAAAAGCCCTTGTCCTGTATAACAGTTTAAAACGGGGAAAGCAGGTTTGTATTTCTTACCCATATGACATTTTTAAATTGCGCTGTAGATCCTGAACTCTGAGGGTCGGTGAGATTAGTGGAGGATTTAGAAAACCTTGAGGAGTGGCCGCATCTTGCAAGATCAGGTCTTTACAATAACCGGGTCCAGCTCTTTATTCAATAAAGAGTTGGGACTGTGTACCATCAGATTACAGTTACAGCATTTTTCTCTGGCTTTGCAGTATCACAGTGTAAATACGTGATTTGAGCCAGTGGTGTCTGAGGACCTGAGTTCCAGAGCAACACATGAGTTATCATTTAAGAGGCAGTGAAGAAAATAGTTCTGTCTTGCACTGTTAGGTGTAATTTCCCAGAAGAGGTTAGCATGAAGCAAATGTGGAAGAGACTTCAGATAACTTCAGTTCTGTTTTACTCACCCAATTCTCAGCCAATGATTCAGAGCCGCTAAATGACTCTCGCCATCTCTACCCCCTAGTAGATTTGGGCCTTAACTCTCTGTCGGAGTCATGCTGAATGTGCTATCAAGGCATTGTACTTTGACTTGAATAGTCTCATGGAGCTCTGTGGAGCCTACGTACAGTAAAAGGCTTTCTTTAACTGCTTCTCTAGGAGGCGTTGAGTTGCTGTAGCTCCCAGTCATTTTTCTTTTTCCTTCCTGCTTTGCTGAGGTGCCTGGGTTTCAGGTAATGGGTTTCATTGTTATGTCTTTTTTTCTTTTTTTTTATATTTGATAATGTACAGGGTCTAAGCCTGTTAGTAACACAGAGCTGCATAAATCTGCTGTCGATTTTTATTATGAATAGTAAAGTCCATCTGAAACTGATCAGAACGGAGTGAAGGTGGAGGAGAATAGCTATTGAATAGTTGCTATTAGTGGCTAGTTAAGGTAGATACACTCCAAGTACTTTGCAAATACTTTAACTGTATTTGGGTAATTTTTATTATAAAGCTTGTGAATTGTAGTGGTGGACAGACACTAAAAACTTAAACAATTCAAAACACTAGCTTCAGTCCCAAGTCTCTGTGCAATGAAGCAATTTTCAGTGCCTGTATGATGAGAACTAATAGTGACTTGTAAGCCAGGAAGCATGAGTTCTTAACTTGCCTGTGGTCATACAGCACATTGATTTCCCTTCTTGGTGTCCCAGTGTTTTCATATGGAATATGGTGCTAAGGATACTTACCTTGCTCTATGAAGCCCTTTCTGATCTGTATGTGTTTAGCAGTGTTATGCCTGCACAGCACAGTCAGTTTCTTAACTGTATTGCCTCTGTTTAATCAAATAGAAAACACAGAAAAGTAAATGGATTGAAATATGAACACATTGAAAATCATGAAAGAAACTCTTGCTGACTTGTGGTTAACTGAAACACAGACATTTTGACACTTGATGCTTTTAACAAGAAAATGAAATTATCCATTTTTTATTTTTTTGTATTTTAAGAATGTGACAGTTGCAGTCCATTTCAGGTAAAATCTTAAAATAAATCTCTTGGAGGCACCAAATAAAACAAACTTCTTGCTCTAAACTCTACTCTTGATTCTCATATAATGTGAACCACATGCAGTTGTTGATGTGTATGTGAGTGCACGTTGTGTTCCTGTATGTGTTTGGAGGTGGTGCATTTTAAAACTATGTATGAAGGATGCTGAGCTTATGTGGACAGGACAGGCCTTTATATCTTTGAACCTGAGTTCTGAAATGAAGCATGCGGATAAGATCTAAGGTTTGAACAACAGTTTTCCATTCAACTCACACGTTTGACAGACGATATATAGTGGTCTGTTAAAAGAAAAAGAAGTCAGATATATATTAAGTTTTTAATTAAGGCAAAGCCATGAAACAGGATATAGAATCTATAATTGCTGCAAATTGTTTGCTCATTTGGTGAGAAATACTGTTCTCTGTAAGCATTTTAAGTTGCTGCTTTAGCATACCAAAATGACAGCAGCTATTGGTGTGCCTGATTATGTGTGTGAACAAAGCATGATAAAAAAGGAAATAGTCCCGCTCAGGACTTGGATGTCAGGATTTCCTTAGTGTTTATACTCCCCTATACAGTTTGGAGTGCTAGGCCTAATATTTCTGAAGATCAAAGTTCAAGCACTGTTTTACATGAGCTACAGAGGGAGTTTCAGTGGGAAAACTTCCAGCCACTACTGGAAGTTCTCTCTAGTATGCTGATGTTAACCAAATCGACATCCTGGCATTTATGTAGTTCACAAATCTTGACTGCGGATCTGGGGAGAAGTATATTTGCAGGATAAAAGTGGGGTTAAGGAGTTGAATAGCAAATGCTGAGAGACTCGAGAGAAGCAGTTGATAGGGAAGATGCTGATACTGTAATTATTTTAGTTAAGTGATTGGGGGAAGGCCATGTGGGAGTGAGGGCTGAAGTGCAAATGGTCTGTATCTTCAGGGGAAGGCATGTATGGAAGCTTCTGTGTCAGGTCTTGAAATTGAGTACATTGACACAGCTGCCTACACTGTTCCTTTCCCCTGTGTTGTGAGCATCTCATTTTCACAGTCAAAGATTAGGTCTAAACCGGTGTAAGTACTCAGTGCGCTATGCTATGAAATACCATCTTTGCTCAATTACTGGAAAGTCACCCTCCCACAGGGAGCCACAAAGCTGCAGTGGAGTCGAACACAAACATTTGTTTTGTTTAAAAACCCCGGTGTAACATTGCTGTGCAACTTTTGAAATGTCAGTTCCTGTAAATGCTCTGAGTCTGAGACCAACAGTGCAGAAAGCGCTGGAAGAACCCGTTGTGGAAGCGAGGTTTACCAACCTCTTCAATGTTTCATGCTAGCTTCACAATGATCTCTGTGGCTCCGTGCTTCTTCGATGGCTTCTAGCTTTCTGGTTGTGACAGCTCTCCTGATGCACTCAGACAGAGGGAATATGCAAAAGGATGGCTGCAGCTCTGTGTTCAGGAGATGTCATCTCCGATTGATGTCAGGCAGGGGAGCAGCAATTAAGGCTCCAGCCGACTTTCTGCTCAAGCTCCAGGCACGCTGGGGGAGGAGAAGAGAGAGAAAGAAGGTATAAGGGAAAAGTAAGATAATGGGAAGGGGGGGAGAGAAGGAGAGAAAGAAAAGGTAGAGAGGGGGAAGAAAGGGAAACTAAAATGTGAAAAAAATGGGAAATAAGAACAGCATGGGACAAGTTAGGAGGAAAATGGAGGAAAAAAATATGAGAATGTCTTAGGAGTGGGAATGATGAAGAGAGGGGAAGTATGAAGGAAATAAAGGAACGAGCATGTGACTGCCTGAGAGGTGAGAGACGAAGTGATAGTATGAGACAAATGGCAAGGAAAACAATGAAAGCAGGAAGATAAGGGCAACTTGTGTGTTTTTAGCTGTTTGCTGGCTAGTGGGAAGAGAAGCATGTTGTCCCAATCCACCAACTATGGTGCTGGCGAATCCCTTTATTCCTGACTTCCGATGAGCTACCAGTGTAAATCAGCTGCTGTTTCACAATCATGTGTCAGTGGGGAAGAACAGCTTTACAGAAATAAAAGGTACCTGGCCAGGAGAGAAGGAAAATGAATGCATGGTCTTGCAGTGCTATCCCTATGTGTCTGGAGAAGGCATCTCTGCAAGGCATAAATGCCTTCAGTGCCTTAAACGAAGCCACATCCCAGTTAGGCCCAACAGTGTGCATAAAGGACATTACGTGTAAGAGGTGGACCAGATAAAAGATTTGTGTATTCAGCACAGAAGATGCTATTAGACAGGTGAAGGATTTGCATAAGGCAATAACACATAATACCTGTCATTCTCCTCTAGGATCAAGGTGCAGCACAGTCACATAATGCAGCAAATTTATGCTATTAATTTCTTTCTGCTGACCTATGGTGTTGCCTGTGCATTACAAAACATTCCCAGTATACCCTGTTACAGTTCTGTGTAGAGCAGTGGCACTCAAGTATTTTGGGTTGTAAGGCCTGATTCAGAAGTGCTCATGACATCAAATACTAGTGTAACTTTTTGGATTTCTTTTGATTGCTTGACTCCAGTTCTGCCACAACCCCTAATCTTTAGTTTGGTAGCTTCTGGTTTAGAGCTTATAATCAAGACCCATGAACCTATTGCTGATCATAGTAAAAGCATACAGGAAGAAACAGGCTGTAGGGTTTTGTTCTGCCCTGTGTATCTCACTTTTAGTCTGTCTCAAACAGTTACCATAGGCTCCTTTTATAATTAACAGAGAACCACTGAATTACTTTCAAGAGCAATTAATCAGATGTGTCCAAGACCCGTGTTTCACAATGGCTAGCTCAGAATTAATGCTTAAAATTAAGACTTGGAAAGCTAGGCGACATGTGTCTCACCTGCTGCGCCATGAAAAAATCTTGTTAAGTTACTAGAACAGATACAGGGATCAGCCCCTTGGGAAACTAAAGTACTGAGAGATTTTGAGATTACAGCTGAATTAAGGGTTAAATCTGCTTTATGAACCCCACGTTTTCCTACTTAATGGTGTTACTAGATCTCTTCTATCTTTCCAGTTTTATTGCTTGAATACTGAGGGGTTTCCATCTCTTATAGCTGTTACATCTCTCCATGGCTTGCTTTGGGGTTCTCTCTTCCCTGCTGCTTGGCATCATCATGACTTTCTCTTTTACAGTAACTCTGGTAAACTGTGATCTTCTGTTCTGTAGCTGGTTTGAACTTCTTCCACGCTGGAGCTGTGTTAGGTCCTCCATTCTTTGTCTTCACCTACTTTTATACATTATTGCACTCTTGAGGAATCCAATGTCTTTGTCCCATAATTCTACTTTGGTAGCTGATCTAAGCACAAGTAAAAGGTCAAAGGTGACGACCATCATGAGCCATCAGTGACTCAGTCTTCCTTTGCCCATTCTGGATTCCTGGCTGGCTAAAAGAAACCAACTTCTCAAAGACTTTTTCCAGAGTATTCTCAGTGCACCAGCTATTAAACCTTGACATACAATTTGGAACATAAACTTTGATGGGATTATTAAATCTACAAGGTTTAGCTGCAAAGAGCTAGGCTGTTGCCAGAGCTCCATGCTTTAGCTTATTAATAGTTACTAAATTGGGGTGAGAGCTGGCAGAGGGCAAGCAGAGAGCGAGACGGAGAGAAGCACTACCCTTATGCATTCACTATCCTTTTTAGCGTTTTATTTTCTCCATCTGGATTTCCCCTGCTGAGCAGCAAAATGGACGTTTAGACCTGCGAGCAGTGCCAGACAGCTAACTAGGCGCTAGAAGTCAGCCACTGATGATATTTGGCATCGGTGGGCCTCTTTGTGCCAGTGGTTTAGTGCCAAGAGTAATTGTGATTTACACCCGTTGCCCCTTTGGTGGCAAAATGGTTTTGATTAAGTGCATACCACGTTTATTAAGTCTTGCACAACCGAGCACAGGGTCTTGGCTGGGACACCGTAAAAGGCAGTGAGATTTACACATCTCGCTGCAGGATTCATTTAATCTCTTGGGGATTTACTGACCTTCAATTAGAACTGTTAAGTACTGTTTACTTGGTACCTAAATCATGCAAGGCCCAGCTAGAGTTTCTTTTTTGTTTTCATTAGTAATGTTGTGATTAAATGCGGGAGGAGAAGGGAAAAGACCCAAACATAGTGAGACCCAGTGAATACACACCCTAAGGAGAAGGACTTTGAAGGTTTTAAATCAAAACACTGAACAGACCAAACTAACTCATTTTTCTTTAATGATCGCTGATACAGGAGGCCATTGGTTCAACTGAAAGACAAAAAGTTACTTTATGGGTGTCATGTACATACTAAAGGACACCTTCTTCCCTTTCTTTGTGTTCACCTAATCCAATGTCTGTGGATTTAATGGAAGGATATTTTTTAAACTTCAGAGAGCTTTCAAATAGGTGTTGAAAGAATTTCTCAGGTTGGACATGGAAAATTTATCTGCTTCACTGCCTAAGGTCACTGAAGTTATCTACAGTTAAGGTCCTTCTCTCAAGTTAGCCAAGTAAGAGCAGCCATATTGCAAAGTAGGATTCTTCTATGTTCCTAGAATACAGTCCCAACCACTTCAGAAAGTCTCCTGTGGTTCTAAGGAAAAGATCTTCTGTGCTTCATTGCCAAATACACAGAATTTTGAGATGGCATAGGGGGTTAAAAATGCGAATTAAGTCTGCCTAAGCCCATATTACAGAGCAAAAATTTCAGTATTTTAGGTCTCAGTTACCACTCAGTGATGTGTCATTCCAGTTGGTTAACATTGCAGTCACAGAAAGGAAGTTAAAAGATTTTGTGTTTGTGAATGGAGCTCAGATAAGTGGTGAGATTTTTTCTAAAAAATGTCTCTTCTTTGTAAATAGCTTCTGGTCTTCCAGAACATAGTATTTTTAATAATTGGCTGGAAAATGTTGGCAGATCTTGAGCATCTGGGTGTGAATGCTTGAAGTTCAGAAGTGAACTAATTTTGCCTAATTTTTGTTGGGTAGGTTGATCATGTGGCATCTTCCTGTGCCCTGGTTAGATAAACACATACAGCAGCAGTGAGGACCTGTTTGCAAGGATGAAACTCGAGTTTGTCAATCTGAAAATTCCTTTTCCACAAGTATTCTCTAAATGTTTCTTTAGAACTTGGCTGCTTCTGAGATTTTTCCTGCCAAGAAACTAGTCGGCTGGACTGTTCATGGAAAGTGAACCCCAGAGGACACAGGCAAAATTAATTCATGGGTTGGATAGCCGTAGAAAATGTCAGGCATTCGATCAGCTCTCATTAGTAGCTACCAGCTCGGGCTTCTTGCTTCCTCTTGACTACTCAAATTAATAACCCAACTCTACATCGTTGTGCTTTCTATGGCATTTTGTCAAGACTGAGGGAATGAGGTGTGGAGGGGTTCAAGGAAATAGTGAAATGGTACATGTCCTTTTAATTCAAGTTGTAGAAAGTTCACTTGAGACCTAAATCAGAAATTGAACTCACATCTCCAATCACAACCTGAGCTGTATAGCATCTGAACTGGAGCACATGAAGATAATTTGCTGGTTTTAATTGCTGAGCTGAGGTAAGTAAAAGTCCACTTATTTTAAGATGCATCAACTAACCTACGTATGAATTTTGGATTCTGATCTTTACGAAATCTGATCTGGGTAATGAGTGTTTAGGTACATGTGTATGCACTCAGTGGTAACTAACTCAATGAAAGGAAAAGGTCCTTTAAAATGTTTTCCGTTTTGGTGGCATTAGGCGGCCCAAGGCCAGTGTGAAACTAAAAGGCAAAGAAGACAGGAGTAGGAGGTCTCAAAATGACCACGTTTTTAAAGCTGGGTTGTCAGCACCATACTCTCTAGTTTCAAAAAAAAAAAAAAAAAAAGTATGTATTTTCTGTTCCCATAACTGCATCACCTCCTCATGTTCTAGCAACTTACTTAGGTAAAGTAAGGTAAGGTAAACACGGAATCATTCATCTTGGAGCTCTGGTTTTACTGAGCCTCGTCAAACTTGGGGCTAGATTTGCAAGTGCCATTATGTTAACAAGTGGAAAGCGACAGTTTATAAAAGACTGCAGTGGTGAACAACAGGGTGCTGTCAGCTACATAATATTGGGAGTTGTATTCTTGGAATAAAAGTGTAATTGGAAGTGAAGTGTGTCCAAGAAGTTCAGCAGTTCCCAGTACTTTGGGTGCCTCATTTGCAGTGTCCTAACTGAGAAATTTTACATAGTTTGGTTTGCATGTTTTCATTTTGTAGGAATACTACACCCTACACTGCCATGACTATTATGATTTTGTTTTTAAACTGGGACCTGTAAAAGCCCAACTCACAGGTCCATAGGTTCTTTCTGGAGTTCTAGATCCAGCATAGTCTTAATGCATGCATCGTGGTCATTTTTGACCAAGCTTCAAATTTGTCCCTAGATCCAGGATGGGCCAGAATGAATGCCCAGGTCCAAATTCATTTGAATACTTCAGGTGCTTGTTGCTGTCTCTGTTGTTGTTGTTCTGTTGATCTTAGGCTTGAAGAAAGGACAGTGGACTAGGTGGATGAAGTCTGCTGCACTATCAGTGAAGCTAATAGGCATAATTAGTACAAGCTTGGTGGTAAAGAAGGGAATGACTTGACAAAGCAGGAACAGCAGTGCGGCAGCAATTTCGACTATCCTCTCCTGCCTGCTCTTCTTTACACAAGCTCAAGCTGCAAAAAGGCAAACTATAGTGCATTACAGTGCCAGCTGCCGTTCTGCTGGAGGGGTGGTGAGTACATTCATCCAACAATGACAGCAGGGCAGGCATTCCTTTGCATTGCTACTTGAGATACATTAGGCAGTCCCACAGCCCCTGAAAAGCTTCTGCTGCCTCCGTGCCTGCGGTCGGCCCAGGCCGGCTGTTGCTTGTTGATGAATAGGAGGCGCTAATCTCTTTCTTCCTAAGAGACCTCTTTGTCCAGAAGTGTCGGGATTTAATTGGCTTGTTCACACTTTCTCCAGCAGACTCTGACTTCTAACACTTCCTCCACACCCCACCCCCAGCTTTTCGTTCATGGTGTCAACAGGGCTGGAAGTGTTTTAATTCCTTTGCAGGCAATCCTCCTCCACACCAAGAGCACAACTGGATGGACTGTTGGGGGCTAGCATGCTGGAAGCTGTTAATCCTAAAGGGCAATTTTTATTTATGTACTTATTTTTGTCTGAAAGGATTTAGTCCATTGCACTTGAACGCTTGCAGGGAGTGAAGCATTTTCTGTGACCAAAGCATTAATTCTTGATTGGGGGTGGAACTAAAAAATTAAATTGTTGTGAATCCATTTTTTTTTTCCTTACATTTGCTCAAATGTATTATATTCTGACTTGTCTTTACATATAGTAGTTATAATAGCACCTATGGGTCCCGCTGAAAGATTCAGACTCCACAGTGCTAGGTGCTAGGCACAAACGCAATGAAAACCGGGCTTTTTTTCTATAAAGATGTTGTCCTCTAAATAAAGGTGGATCGGAGTGTAATGAATGAAAAAGGGATATTTCTCCCACTTGTTAGAGAAGCTGCATCACAGAGAGATTTAAATATATTTTTTGTTCTTATTCTTGTATGTTTGGAAACAAATACAGTTTGGCAGTGCTGTTAACTCAGTATCCCAAAAGCTTCAGAGACTGTGCAGCCCACTGTACTAACCAGGAACTTTGGAAAAGCAGGTTCTGTTCTGGGATGAGATGTTGCCATACTGTAGGAATGGAATGAATCACTTCCACTCTTATTCTGTCTCTCTCTTTGTCTTGTCTTTATGGTCTTTGAGCTTCCTGGGACAGAAACTGTAACTTTCTAGGTGTTTGCACAATGCTTATTATATGGCACACTCAAGCTTTCTTGATGCCACCAAACAATAATGATCAGTAAGAAAACTCTGAAGTTACTAGTGCAAGAAATCAAGGGGAAACAAGAAATTAAACAGCCATTGTAGGCGTAGACAGGACCTGTTAAGTTTCTGATGCTTTTCTTTTGGATGATGTAGTCTCTCTCTTCTGTTTTCCATTTGTGTAGCATCAGCCAGCTAGTGATTCTTAAAGTGTTGCTAAGCAGGTATTACTGAAAGGTCCTCAGTGGTAGGAACATAAATGGAAGTGGGTATTGTGGTCTCGGTAATACCAAGAACCAAGAAGAGAGGAAGTAAGAGTTCGGAGAACAAGTCTATGAAAATTAACATGGGGCGGAGGTAGGGCCAAAGCAAAATCAGGGGATTTGTTTGGAGGCAGGAACCTAGATAGACCTGGCAGATACAGTCATTAGGCAGATACAATCATTAAGGACCAGAAGGTCGAGCAGTAAAGAATCACATAGCCATAGTGTTGCTCAAAGCTACTGAAAAGATTTACCTCTATAACTGATTGTGGAACAAACACTAATTGGACCAGAGATCTTGATGCCTGGGGAGAGTGTTTACAATGAGCTTCAGGACTGACAGTGTGTCATTGTACGTAGTCCTTACACCCCAGGATGAGAGGCACCACCCTTCCATTTTTGGAGCTGAGAACTGAGACTGTTGAACAGCCTCTGCAAAGTCTGTGTCACTATTAAATAATTGTTCCAAAGAAAGTAGGGGGTTGCTTTTTCTTTTTGTTTTCGTTGGTTGAGTCATAGCCAACAAACAGAAACATCATTCCATGGTTATCTGAAAGACGATGTCATATACAATGGCAATTAGAAATATTTCCAAAATTAAACCTCCAAAGGAGGAAGTGAATTACAATGCAAGCAACCTTTGACCCTAGAGAATCATAATGGCTTCCTGGATTTGGAGATATTATGAGCTAAAGCCAGAAAGGTACTGCTGCTGGGTTGTAATAAGTGTTAAAATTAGAACACAATGTGGTAACCTTGGGTGTGTCTTTCTGATCTGAATTCTCCTCCCACCCACACCTGTTTAATAATGATGTGTTTTGAAAGGCCTGTGTCTGGCTGCCTTAATGTCTAGGCATTTGCACCAAGTGCATCAGCTTTGGTAGTTATCACTCTGCCAGACAGTGTGGGCTGCAATCCAAAAAAGTACAAAAGTACTTGTTTACACTTAAGTATGGGAACAATTCTGCCAAAGTAAAGAGGGTCACTGTGCTGGGGTCCAAGGAAATTAGTTGTGGGTGCACATAAGCTCCCCATATCTGAGAAGGCTTTGTGTTAATTTTGGGGGTTTTTGTTGTGGTTTTGGGTTGGTTTTTGGTTTGTTTTTTTGTTTTGTTTTGGGTTTTTTGTTTGTTTGTTTGTTTGACATTTTAGCACACTTTCTGGGTATAGATCTGCATGCTCATCCCTTTGGGAAACAGGCATCTTGTTGCCATATACACCCGCAGCATAGGCTTGTTATTCCTACAACAGCAGTACCCAGAGTGGGCTGGTTTCATTGTACCAGGCTTTATACAAACAGTAAAAAACAGCTCTGGCCTAAGGAAAAAAATAAAATAAAATTACAGTCTAAGCAGACAAGGCAGACAGCGGGTCTCTCTTGGGGAGAGTGACAGATAGATAAGCCGGTCTAGGAAATGTTAGGACATTTAAAATCTTTTCCTGTTCTCTCTCACAGAAGAAAGAACATTATATTTGGCTACATACATGAATCCAGATTTAAAAATAGCTGGGTTCCTTCCTGACTGAGGGAGAAAGACAGAAATGAGCCAAATTTATTAGCCGCCTAGCAAGGTTACATTGAATTTTTGCTTGTCAGGGCTCTCCCAAGTAATTGTGTTTTTATATACAAGTTGGTTGGGGGAGTGTTTCATGAGCAAATACCTTGATTTATGCACGGGTACCTGTTTTTGCAGGAGAAAAACAAGTCAAATGTTCATGTGAGTGAATTCCAGCCACATAAATGTTTAAGAAGAGAAGTGAAGCCAAGGGGGCAGAATTGTCATTAGACTGATTTGGGAGCTGGATTTAGTTGAAGGGCAACATTTTAAAAGCACCTAAGTGACACAGGAGCCTCAGGGCAAATCTTCACCAGGTGGGGCTTATTAGTGGGAATGTGGTATCCTGCTAATGTAGCTGGGCTGCTTCTGGATCTTCACGGCACCCAGGTAGCGCTGTTCTGTACTGTGTGGTGGATTTAGCAGCTTAGGGACCTCTGCCCTGTGTGCTGTTGTGTGGTATTGACTTTCACTGTGTACCATTTTCAAAGGTGATTTAGGCATGAGCACTGGATTTACAAAAGTATTAAGGTGCCTATCTTCCACTGAAGGCAGTGGAGGCTGTAAGCTTTAAATACCTTTTTGGAGGGTCTGAGCCTCGGGGCTAGATTTACGAAGCTGTATAGATATCTGAAATGCCTGGTGATCTTTACAAAAAGCACCAAATGAGTTAGACCTGTCTTCTCTTGACTTCAAAGTGACTTGTAGAGATAAGAAGGTTGGTCCAAGATCTGTGTCTTAAGCTGCCTGTATAGCTTTGTGGTGTTGATCTTTAGGAGAGCACGTCTCACCTTGGAGCCCAACTCGATCTCGCTCAAGGTGAGAGTGCTGTGGGTACTTCTGAAAATGCTGCCTGCCAAAATTATGAGTAAACTTCAAGACAGCAGAAGGGTTTTGCTGCAGTGAAACTACTGACTTGCTTGAAATCAAGCGTGCTGTGCATAAGCTTTACGTTGGGTATGCAGTAACAAAGCCAAATGTGAAAGAGGAGAATGGGATTCCTGCATTTCCCCTTGGAGTACAGGGGATTTAGCAGTGAGGACAAGGTGTTCAGTATAGAAAAATGAGGAAAAGCAAAACGAGCAATGTGTTTGGGGAGAGAGAGAGTAAAGGGAGCATCAGCTAATGGAGTGGGGGGAAGGAAAAAGAAAGGGAAAATATCTGGCCCAAACGGACTTCTGTGCCAGAGTAGCTGAAGCACTTTGTGCAAGATATTCCTTGTCTTTGTCTGTAACTGAAGGCTTTGAGGACAAGGAATAATGTTCTTTTTGCTTTTAAAGCTGTGTAAGAAGCCCCTCTGTACTACTCAGTGAGGATTTTTTTTACCAACAGACCTCATGGCTAGATTTACCATGCAGCAAAGGAAGCTCCAGCATCACCACTGCAAATCATGTAAGCAGCCAAACCACTAAAGTTCATTTTCTCCATTACTGTTGCCATCACAGCCATAGCTGGCCTTGAAGGCTTTCTCACAAGATAATGCTCTGCTGTTCTGAAAGGATGTTAACAGAAGAATGGATTTGCTATTCTGCTTGACAGAAGGGGAAAAGGAAGTAAGACTTTTAACAAGCTTTCTTCACGTTCAGTTGTAAAGATTCAGCTCTTTGTCTAATCCCTGTGGCCTGTCTATCTTAGGTCTGATTGCTAGAGAACTGTTGAAACAGATCTTCATCTAGTATGGAAAATCCTTTCTCCCGACAGGACTGCTGAGGGCTTAAAACCAAAAAGGACAATGATCTATGAAGCATGTTGCAGAGAAGACTCCATCATGCAGTAGAGTAGTGACAAGGGTTTGCTTTAAACCAAAATGGATGCGGGTAAGATTTAGACTGGTCTCCCCCCTAAGGTGGTTCTGTGATGGGGGAGAGTGTGGGTTGAGTAGCCACAAGGCTCCCTTTATTCCCCTGGAGCTACACCACAGTCAGAAGCGTTAAGGGCAGGGAGCATGGCAGGGAGGAGGGGAAGGCACGTCCTTGCTGACCCATTCGAGCCATCGTGATCTGACAGCCCTTTCAGAGCTGTGACTGTCCAGCTGACAACAGGCCAGTGACAGCTCTGTGTGTTGCATGCTTCCTCTCGCCTGCCTTCAGGGCTGAGAGGACAACAGCCGAGGCAGCTGCCTCGAGTGGCTTCCTTACACGTTCTGCTCTTTTCAATGCCAGCAAGGACGTCTGAGTGAAATAGAGCACCACAGGCAGGGACTGAATGACAGGTGTCAGTCATGTTGGCTGCAGGGTCTTCAGAGGGAAGGAAAACAGCTCTTCTGTTGTCCCTCCTCCAATATCCCCAGCTAGGGAGCCACCCCCAAGGCTTGCCTCCTGATGCAAGCAGCCACTTGGTACATTCTCTTCAAGTTCCTTCTCAACACAAACCTGTTTTGCTCCTGTTTACCACTTTAGATGCTTGCTGCAATGTCCATATTATTATTTCTCAGTTGAGCCTTGAAATATTCCTCCTGCAAGTGCTTGCAGGCTCATTTCCACGCTATAAGGGCAGTTAGCAATTTCTTCCCATCCCCATCTGCTACCTGCCTGCTCTCGGGGACCCAGTGAATAGCAAGAGGCAATTTTGCTTCATGTTTCTGACAATTTCTATTAAGAAAAGCTGAGAGTGTATCAATTAAAGAAATACATTATATAGACACAGGCAGCCTTTAGGATTTGCTTCTATTTTCTGCAGTACTCCTTGATGTCATGCCTTGAAGACATCTTACCTCCGGTAGCAGCAGCTGCCAGCAGGATAGCTGTTTTGGGTCAAGGGAGCCTCAGTTCCTGAGAGAGAATGAGCAAAGCTGAAGGAAGAAGGAAAGTGGCAGAGAAAGATCCCCCTTGGGTACTGGGTAACAGATATCAGCTTGGACTTGGGAAACAGCATATAGGAACCAGGCTAAATTTAAACAGATAAAGAGGCAGATAAAAGGAAACCAAGCAAAGCGTTAAGGTTTCTGAAGCTAAAAATCAGGCTAGTCTGCAGCAACTGAGAGCATTTCCCCCGTCATTTCCAAGCAGGCTGGACAAAGCACCAGAGAAAGTACGCTCCAGGCTGCCCTTACGGGCTCTTCTGGCCAATGTAAGTGAGTGAGCTATGGGGATGCTTTAGGCAGATTCTTATGTAGTCCGGAGGGTGCATGAGTTTGGTAGCTTGAAGCACTCATCTGTGAGAGTAGGTAGTGGGGTTAAATTGGTAAACTTGTCAGTCTCAGACTCTTAACAAGAGAAGGCTCACTGAGCTCCTCCTTTGAATTGCAAAAGCCAGTTAATGGTGTGATAGCAAGCCTGGGAAGGTGCACAGGGAGACAGAGGTGCATGCTAAGGTGAGAGCTGCCTATAACCTTGAATGCTGCCTCAGGTGGGAGGAAAGGGTACAACATTGAAATACCAAGGGCTGGAATCGCAGAGTTGCTCAGCTGAGATCAGGTGTCTGATACCCTTGAAAATCATCCCATCGAGGTGGAGCCTCTGTAAATAGCACCACTTGATGTCGTAGACTAATTCTGCAAATGTTGAGCCTGAAACGATGAGGCAACAGCTTCTGATAAGCTTGACTCCTGGAGGCCTTGGCAACTCACTCAGAGAGACTTGCAGGATGGACACATCAGGAGGTTTGTTTCTTCTGCAGCTGCAAACAAGGAATCATAATGTGGTTTTTTTCCATCCCTGTGAGTTCACCCATGGAGGGTCTTATAGAGCTCAGTCTGTAACCTCACCTGGTCAGTGTGAAAGAAGATGGGGTAGCTATTTGCTTGAAGGGTCTGGAAGGCATTATTAGAAGGATCAAAATGCTAATCAACAAGAAGGTGATATTCACGCCCATTTCTCCTTCCCCGAAAAGCCAACTACTGCTCTCCTAGTTTGTGACAGAAGCAACAACTTACTGTATGATGGGCCCAGACCTAGGAATCATATCTGATCATTCTTGGGCCAGAAGTGATGAAGACACTTATCTGACATTTGCAACTCAAAAGCTTAGGGTCATCCCACAGCCGTCTTTACATTTGGACTCTCAGATTGATAGCAGAGGCAAGTAATACCTTTTACCCTGACAGCTAGCCCAGAGGCTTTAACCGTTTCTGTTGGTTGTGGACCTGCCCCCTGTGGTATGCAACCCTGGTAACCTCAAGGCTAGTATGCAGAAATGTTCTTCAGCTTTTCAGAAGAGTTTTGATTGCAATTCAAATAGCGCTCTGCTGGTTTGGTTGAAGTAAAATCTGGGAACTATTGTTTAAGAACACTAAATATTGGATTTTCTTGGGACTCTGTATCAGCTGCCTCATTGTTTCTGAATACCGCACAAGGGATAAAGTCTGATTCATAGTACCACATGCAGTCAGATCAGGTATCTTGAGTGATTTCTCCATGTTTATGTTTCACCAAAGTATTTATAAATGAGGGTGTTTATTCCCTCAGTTTTTGAGGTTTACCTTTCCAGATGCAGCAGACAGGCTTATTCAGATGCAGAGTCACACTTGCTGGGGCCAGCTTCACCTTTTGAGTTAGCAGAACTTGTGCTCACTGATAAGAGATATCCTTTTTTGATCAAAACTCATCTAGTTCAGGAAAATGATCTGTTGTGGTCAAAGTGAAATGAAACTATTTGACGTGGTGATAGCTGAGCTTCGTTGCATTTTTAACTATTATAAAGTTCATAACAATATGTTAATATAAACATAAACTTGCTCTGTGCCCCAAGTTATCCAGATTATTTATGTGATGTCTGATATCATTATAATATCTTTTCTCCCTGGATGTCTGAATTGCGTCCTATCAGGTGGATGGATTCAGTGATTTTTCAGCAAGTCCTGTCTTTCCTAAGTTTCTTCAAAGGGATTTTAAAAAAAAACAACCAACCAACCAAACTTGAATGGATTAGGCAAGTAAGAGCCATAAATAGGGACAGAAGGGAAAACTCGTAAATCTAAAGTAGTTTTACAGGTTGAATCTTTGCCTTTTGGATCTTAGTTTTTATTGCCCAAGGTCTTACTGAGGAAGAGCAAAGAAATTTTTTTTTCACTAAAGGCAATAGAGAGATGTTTGCATGATTCTTTATGTACTTTTTTTGTGTCAGTGTTAAGGCCGGATTTTTCTTGGATGCGGCTTTCTTTAAAACAGTGGTGAAAAGGAAAGTTGTTCTCCTACTGCCCCTGCTGCTCCATGCCTTTCCCTCCTTCCCCCTCCTTTCCTCTGGGGTTCCTTGCCTTTCATGTCTTTGTTTGACATCTAGGAAAGAATCATGAGGTGCTGAATATTATTAACTTCTAAACACCTAAGAAATCAGTAGGAAATCGCAAACATTTCGGCCCCCTGACAGTCTCCGTAAATGACCTGTCCGAAATCCCTCCCCTTCTGAGATGAAAAGAGGGAGCCAGGCAGAACGGAGGAGAGAATGGGGAGAGCCAGGGAGTGAGAGGGATACACAAAATAAATGAGAAATATGATTAACTTACTTCCTTGGCTGGGTCTACAGCTGGTTCTGGGTATTTAATAAACAGGTTGACACTCCAGGTTCCCCTCATTAGGTGATCACTAAGGTCTGGGCTGTCATAAATCAAAGAGCCAGGTTATCAAGTCCTGTGATCTTTAACTGTACAGGGGCGCCCAACTGTCTGCCATAACGAGGGCTAAAAAGTGCAAGCTGTAAAGAATTAGCTGGCTGCGGCACTTTAATACACGCGCAGAGGCATGAACATTGTGCCGTCTATGGAGTGATTGCCCAGGTATGTACATAGATGGGCTGTGGGCTGACAACAGCTTCTGTCTTGAATATGAACATGTGAGGTGGCATAAGAAGTTAAATGCTATGGAGTGCAAATCTGCTTGAGCTAGAAAGTTTCTGACTATTTGTGGGAAGAATGTTAAGGAGTCATCTCAGTTTATGTGTTCGTGAAAGGGAGAGGGATTGTTTAATTCCTGCGTGACCAGAGGACCCAGTTCTCTTCATTTGCTTTGGGAGCTAGGGAGGAGATGCAGTATCGCCCAGTCTGCTTCTGTCTGTGTCATTCAAGTGCTGGGCTAGGCACTGCAGAACCTATACATATGTTACACAATTTAAGAGGAATTATTGCTCTGTAAGGCATACTGCTTTACTGGGACAGCTTGGTCCTTCACTGTCCTTTGTGAAGGAAGATAGGGACTGCATAGCACATTTTTACATTGCAGGTAAGGCAGAAACTTGATGAAAGTTGGGCTGCCTGAAGCCTACAGCCTGAGGTTTCATAACGAATCTGGCACATGAATAAGTTCTGTGAACCCTTGAGAAAGGCAGAGCATCACACCACACAAGTTTTGGCAGTAAATAATACAAGCTGTGTGTAAGAGCCAAGTGGACTTATGGGGAGGAAAAAAAAGTGTGGTCAATCTCAGGCCCAGTTTTTTGAGAATATGAGATAAGTTTTAGATGCTGGGAATGTTCTCCAGTTCTTGGTTTTCCCAGTTTTGAAGAGCCATTGTCACCCACAGAACCAGGAAAGACTTGGGAGGAGTTTCTAGGCTGATTCTGCAGGACAGGATGCTTGCTGACACAAACACCAGTGGTCAGAAAGAATTTAACTTCGTGCAGCTCGCGTAACTGCAGTATGTATTAGAAATTGAAATGAAAAATTGAGGAAAAAGAAAATAAGAGGACCTCCCAAAGGAGATGTGTATTCCTGTACCTTAACCAATGTATGAAAGGTGCTGGGTCCCTCAAGCCATGTTGTTACTAACTTTTGAAAGAGCAAGAGTGGGGACTATGGACAGAGCATGAGCTGAGGATTTTCAAGCCTTGTGTTTTACTCCTGGCAACCAATGAGAGAAGTCAAATTTCCACAAGCATCTGGAGGAAGTTTGAGGCACAGCTCTATGTTAGAGGGTGGGAATCTGCACAGCTCCACGGGGAGGCAGCACGTGTGGAGTTCAGCAGCGTCCTGAAGTGGGTGGTTGTGGCTCTGTTGGTGGCAGCTCCCTAAGTAATCATCTGTGGAGCAAGGTAGATACTGTCAGTGCATCTTAGGCTGCTCATGTGGACTGGGGACACGTTCAGTGGGGCGCATGTGAGGAACCACATAGGTGGGCCAGGGAAGCAGCTCTGAGTTATGCTTCTTTTCAGAATGATCTCCTAAGCTGGGCCTTAGCTACTGCTTCCTCCCTTGGCCAAGAAGAATGATTCTGCATGGAAGAAAGATAATGGAGAATCAGATGGCACAGAGATGACTGCTGTTTTCAGGGACTGAAAACCCCTAAAGCCTCATCCCAGCAAACATGGATTCACTGAAGCAGCTGTACACCTTGTCACATCTTGTGTGAAGGCCCACATCTACCTGTCTACTAGATATTCAGCTGATAGGATAAGTGATGTCCCTAGAGTTAAGCCACAGCTGAAATTCCTTGAGGGGCTCAGAGAGTGCAGCTCCAGCTCTGCTGCAGTCACCCTAGGGCATTCCATGACTATTTATAATGGTGTATGTGGGTTTACTACTTTACAGATTGTAATGCAACTCACTGCCATGGGGGAGAAAAGTGCAATGCTAAAGCATGACATACTGCCCTTTGGACATCAAACCGTGTGGTTTGTGTCAAGCTGTGAGGTGGAAGCGTGTAGTTCACAACAGTGATTTCAGGGTGTTTTCCTAGCTCTTTGTCATCCTGTTTTCCTCAGCCATATTACATATTAGCCACATATTCTGTCTTTAAACACAGAAGCATCTGTCCTGTGAAAAATCAACTAAAGCTGTGCTCATAAAGAACAAGAATCGTTAAAGCATCTATTAATCCAAGGGCATGGGGTTTTTTTTAACCCCTCCCTCTGATTTCAGTCAGTAATATACAGATTTTGGAGGAGGTCACAGACAGATCTTCAAACATTTGCATGACAAATGTTTTCAGCATGTCAAGTTTACATTTTGGCAACAGAATAAAGTGACTGAGTTTTCAGAAGAGCTCAGCACCTAACTTGCGGTCAGTGTAGTCTGTTCTTTCGAAAACTAGCTGTGTGCTTCTTGATAACCATTTAGGACTTACCCATATAGCTAGAGGCTTGCATTAGAGTTTTTAAAAGTGTTTAGTTGGTTCAGGATTATACAGAGAGATTTTACAAATGGCAGATAGATAACACCTTCTTGAGAAAGCTGATAGGAGTAGGATGCCTAAATGCGCGCTCGGCTTCCAAAAATCATTGCCTAAGCGCTGTATCATCTGAGTGATTTTTGAAAATCCCATCCTAAATCATAACATCTTTGCTCAGCTCTTTCTTTGCACTTGGACATAACTCTCATTGACTGTTCTGGTAGCTTTTTTTGAATAGAGTCAATTTTCTAAGCCTCTTCTCCAATAACAAACTTCCCAAAAGTGTCTTGAAATCACAAATCTGTCTGAAAAGCATTTATGTTACACCTAATGTAGGTGTATTATGAATTTGGTCCAGTATATTTCACATTCTTGTATTACGGTCTATATTATTAATCACTGGGTTGTGTGTCAAGACTTTAGGTTCTTGAATTTCAACCTAAGGATATGAGTTACCAACCCAGCCAAGCAAGTGAAAATCTTCTAAGTTATTGCGGGAAATTGCCATCACTACCAATTTGTAAGGAGTTTCCTGTGTTCGTGTTAACCAGTTCCTTTCTGTACCATATATTAAGGCAAAACACAAAATATGTTTGTGCAGTGTTTGCTGTCCCATCAAAATCATGACTGTCAAAGCGTGGCTAGCGTGGTGCATGTCAATGTTACATGCACTTGGAGAAAAGATTTCCTATCTTTAGATATTAGGAAATAACTACTTTGCACAATATGTTTAGCTTATCCTATTTTAATACCTAGGGAAATATGAAGATAGTTTGGATTTGAGTGTAAGTGCATGTTAAAAGAATCAGAAGTTAAATAGTTAAGAATTTATTTGGGGTCTTGTGTTTTCTACTTAGTAAACCACTGAAACTTCCTGAGAAGACTACATCTCAAAAAAAGCCATTTTTTCTAGGCTGCTACTAACTCAGTAAGCTGCTGCTGCAACTGTTTAAGTTGTTCTTGTTTTCCATGATTTTATGTGCAATAACATTCTTTTTTTCTGATAAAGGCATTTGTTGTGGAGAGCAATTCTTCACAGAGGGTTTCTCATTATTCTACTGACCTAATGGAAGAAAGAAGGTCTGAGACAGCAGAAGTCCCTCTCTGAGTAGGTAAGAACATTCATTTGAAGAGAAAATTGAGTGACAATGTACAGACAAGACTGACTGAATCTCTGGAAAGACATGAGCTTTCTCTGGGCACAGTTAGCCTGCTTGCTTCTGGCATTCTACAGTTCCATACCATTTCCAAAGCAGGGTTGCACCCATTTAATACAGCTGAACTCAGAGTCTGTAAACTACATTTTAAAAGTTAGTGAGTTGTCCTTACTAAAATGCATACAGCAATGGGGTAAAAAAAAAAAAAAAATCTGCTGACATTGTCCATTACTCTGTTTATATATCATTTGTCTGTGGGCCCAGATAAGTCAAATGCCACAGCTACCAATATCATTCAAAAAAAAAAAAAAAGTCAGTTTTTAGCTTGGCATGACTCCTTCTTTTAATGGAAAAAAAACAAACAAACAAACAAAACAAAGCTAACTAATCTACTTGCATTGCACGCTGAGTACTGTAACAGAAAAAAAATTTACCTTCTGATGTCCTGGATGGGGTCCCAGACCTGGGCAATTGTGTATTACATAGGTGGAGGTTATTGGTTCATACACTGTACTTCCCACTTGCAAAATAACAGACTACTTTGTTGAAATCAGTTTGTTCTGGTGTACAGTGTAGCATCCATTTAAAGGAAAAGAAGAGGTGAGTTTACCTTAGGACTGGCTTAGAAACAGTTGAGCTGTTTCACAGGAAGGACTGGAATATGTGTTTTGGCTGAGCTGGGAGGCAGGCTGGGCTACAAATGAAGGAGTTCTGTAACTCTAGAGGGAAACTAGAAAAGTAGTGGGAGAAAAGGATATGTAGGGCTACAGAAGACATGGTTTCTGATTTGAAGGACAAAGCAGTACTGACAGAGCTGTAGTTCCGCTGCTTCTGCCCCTTGCAGGCATGACTGCTTTTCTTTCTCAACTTTTCCCTTCTAACTTTGTCAGTGTCCCACTCCCTGATGATTCTAAAAAGTACTGGATTTAGTTGAATGGCTTGAGCTGGCTGTTTTTGGGCACAATTTAATCCTTTGTTTCTGTAGGGTACTAATGAGCTGTTTCCAAATCCTCTGATGCCACTGGAGAGTCATTTCTTGGCAACTTTTCTACGGAAAGAGAGCTCAGGGTTTCACGTGTGATATAATTAACACCAGACTAACTGCTACTTAAGCACCTGGTATTGTTTTTATGTTTCTGAGTTATGCAGACTTTAATGTTAGTTTTGTCATGAGTAAGCAGAAGTCATCATCATATAGGACGAACATACCTCACTGTAAGAAGACCCCTAAATCTGCCTTCTTTAGTTGTCTTTATTCTTGTTATCTGTAGGACTTCATTGTTCTGACTGACTTAGTTAAGGTCTGAACCAGTAAAGTTTTCGTTTCAGCTGTAGATGTTACTGTTATTACAGTTTTTGAAATAACACAGAGATTGTTGAATGCTAGCTAATTAGTGAAGATTTGAGGCTAAGTATAAGCACTGAGGAATGTGGTAAGTTGTCACGTGACATCTTCTGCACCAGACTGATTAAGCTTCCTAGTAGAGTTCTCCTCCTTACAGGTGTTTGTAGATGTAGTGTCAGAAATATTTTGAAAAATTTCTAGCATCTCTCTTGTGCTGACTTTATTTTTTTAATGAAACTCACTTGAGTAGTTCAACTGATTTTAAAGGTGTTCTTTGTGGGACTAAATACTTGCTGGAGAAGCTGTATGACAGAAAGTGCTGTGGTCCACGATGCAAGTTGATCGTTTTATAACCCACTAAGGCATGTGTCCTGCTAGTTCTGCACATAAGGGGTGTGTGAAGGGCTACCTACCCAAACAGTGGTAGGGAGGAACAAAGTAAAAAAGGGAAATTGAGGGTTAGGGTACTGTGGTTATTTAATGAGTATTTTGTACACCTTGTGATGGTTCACCTAGAGGCTTTTCTAAGGTCAATGTTTGTTCGAGTTCTATTTGTAGACAAAGTTAGAGAGCAAGTGAGAAAGAAATGAAGGGCAAACCAGAAACCTCTTTCAACATATTTAACTTGTTACTAGTTTCTTGATGTCCCTACTGAAAAGGAAGTAGGAGAAACCTTGGAAACCCAAGCGCTTTTGGCTGCTGTTAACTTAGGAGCACCCTGGTGAATTATTTTTCCCTTCTCCAGTCAGAACTGTGGCCTGAACTGCAGATCAAAGAAGAGCAGCACTTTGGTTAATCTGGCATAAAAAATCTTTTTTACCCTAAAGAGACAAGAAGAAAAAGAAATTGAGGCCCAGGCTCCATGACAACTGTGAGCTAGGTTGTTCAAAAGGTGGGTAACTGTAACACAGTTTTAAAAAAAAATAAATATATATTACTTGGAAAGATATATTGCTACCATATTGGAAAGGACATTGCATCCCAAGCTGGGGTTGTTTCCTTCTGTTACAGGGAGTGTTCATAGCGGTGCATAGACAGGCTTCTGTCCTGTTTTCCTCAGACTATTACAAAGAATGAAAGGTGGCCAGCTGATATAACTTCAGTTCTGCTTCAGAAAATGTGTGCTGAGGATGTAAGCAATGCTTTTCTTCTTTGAATCTGAATCTGCTAACTTTATAACCATCGAACCAGGGAAATTTGACATGGCAGGTCACCATTTGTTGTGGGTTTGACCACATACCAGACAGTGCTTACTTATGACATTGAGATATTATGCTATGTTTAGAGAAAATGCTGCACTGTGACCTTGAATGGTGCTGTTGGGTCCTGCGCTGTCAGATGCAAAACTTGCTAGATGCTTTGATGGGACACTTGAAAGCTGATTCAGGATTCCTTATCCTCTGTTCCTGGTGAATCTCACAAATCTACATCATGCTAATCAGACCAAAGTCTTGAATGCCTGCCTGCTGCTGTGTGATCTGGGTTTACCAGTGTTTTGGCTCAGGCCAGTCCAAGCAGGAAACTTGGCGGCTGTGGCAGCGAGGAGTCCGGGTCTATCTGGTTAGAGCATGCCTGCAACAATCAGGAGTAGCAGTCAGGATAGTCTTTATTATTCTTGCATCTTTAGCCACAAAGGCTTTTTTAGCTGCAGATAGTATTCTGATGCAGTTACACTAATCACCCAGACCTTGCTCATCTTTTATCACAAGCTGCTTATTTAACCGCAAGCCTAAGTCCTGAGATACCAAGCTGGTCCTTTTCAGAGCTGGACAAACATTTTCAGGTGAGTAGAAATCTCCATAACGAATTTATGGCCAGTAGTTTGAGTGTTGTCTAGCTCATTGTGAGTGCATACTCAGGCTATCCCTGAGACAAATCTGTCTAAAGTCCTTCTTTGAAGGAAATTGTTTCCTACCTATGTAGCTGGATCATTCTGTTGCTTAAGTATCCGTTCTATTAGGAAATTAATGACACTTAGGTTAATATCAAACCCAAATATTCTTGCTGTCAGCAAAGCTGGTTACATTTTGTTCAGTGGCCAGAGAAAAAAAAAAAAATCAATGCCGGTCTTCTGTGTAACCACCACTTACCTACTACAAAAGAACAATCATGTCCTGTTCTCCCTTTTGGATGGAAAATAAATAGAATTTCATCAATCTTTTTCTTTCAGAAATGTTTTTGAACCTTCTTATCATTCGTGATGGTCTCCTATCTGTCTATAGCTGTCTTGTAGTGAGGTGGCCAAAACTGAATGTCAGTTGCATGCCAAACACCTACAGGGACAATTGGATTCCATTTCTCACCTGTCAGTACATTCTGGGATGAGATGTCTTCTCCTCCCTCTCCCTTCTCCTTTTTTGGTGACATCAGCTTGTTGATCAAAATTTAGTTTGCATTGTACTGTAGGTTGAAGACCCTTCTCTGAATATTGCTGCCACTTGTTCGTATCTGTTTGAATTTGTTTATTATAGATAGAACATTTTGTGCTTGTCTATTTTGTTCCATCTTGGTGCAATCAATCTTTTTTTTTTTTTTTCCAATTTATTGGCATTGTTGTCTTTGAATGATACTTTCCAGAATGGTTGCTGTGTATCTCTAAGGGCTGTCTATGCCAATGACTCCTGAAATTGGAGCTGATATGGTCCCCTGTAGAACTACATGTGAATTGTCCTCTCAGTTTGACAGCAAATTGCTGGTAATTTAAGAGGATTTTCTAGATAGCTGTACACCCAAATTGTGGTGATTTTAATCTACATTTGATTTACCATATATGCTTTGAAAATATTAGGTGGGCAAGGATTAAAAGCATTGGTTTTTTTACTTTACTTTTCAAAGTAAATCACCTCTAATGCTTCTCCCCGTAACTGCTGGTACTGTTACCCCATTAGATGGAATATAATTTGTTCCTGATCATTCTGTGTTGACAGTTTTTCATCATCCTATTACATTCCAGTTACTTCTAAACCGTTTAAATTTTTTTTCATGTCTTTCGAGATAGTGCAGATAAATAATTTGTAGTTTAGTGAGTTCTGCTTTATAAAGATGGGTACTATGCTTGCCTTCTGTTTCTCCAGAACCTTCCTTGTGCTCCAGAATTATATCAAGATTAATACTAGATATTCACAGAATAACTGTTTCAGCTACTTTTGAACTGCTTTAGGGCAGATTTCATCAGCCCTACATACTTGGTTGTAGTTGATTTAGGTAGCTCAGGGTGACCTGAATGTGACTTCCATGACCTGAATGTGACTTCCGTGGGGTCTAGACCCTGTTTGGAATTCCCTCCCCAGTCCCCATTTTTACAGAAAGAAGCCTGCTGCCGTTCCCAGTTCCTGGCTGTGCGTGCAGGTGGTGATGCAAGCCCTATGTGAGCACAGAATCCATTCCACAGTTTGGATAATTTATGATATTTCCCTTTCTCTCTGGGGAAAGAGGATTTAGCATACAGATCCCCAGTTGGGCTATACTGACTGAATTGTTATTTAACCTGCTTTGTCTTTGTTCTGGACTCTGTCTTTTTCCTTGATAGGAAAAATTACGTTGAGTCGTCATTAATCTTTTTGTGAATTTGGAAGTAAAGAAGGCATTGATGACTCGTATTTTTTTCCTTACCGCTTTTTATGTATGGTGTATGTCATTTGTTTTGCAGTTCTGTCCCTGAGTTGTTTTTTTTTTCTCTTCCTCATATGCTCTTCCTTGATATTAACCCTTATTCGTGTGTTACTATTTCCATATTAGTGTTTAATTTTTTGGCGTTAATTAAGATCAGAGACATTCCATTTCCCTTTTGTAAATTTGCTACTGTACCCCTACTATAGTCTTTTCAAGTTAAGTTCCAGCTTTACTCTACATCGCTTCCCATTGGAAGTCTTTCTAAGAGATCCAGTGTCTACCAATTCCCCTAGCTTGTTGGCATCTCCTGGTTTGTAGTCCAGCGTCCTTTTCATTGTCTAATCTTACCTCTTCTTTGAGAGCAAAACTTTAGAGGTCATGATTGTCTTTCATTTGGGTTATCTTCTGGTTGCAGTTTTCAGCCAGTTCATTCCTGTTAGGTAGGAAGACATTTAAGACAGCTGATGACATTGTTCAACTCCTCCACCTTCTGAAAAAAAAACGCTGTTGCTAACATGCTTGAAGAATGGGGCAAGCAGAGTATGACTGGCAGTATTGCTTTCCCAATAGCTAACTAGCTCATTTTCTATGACCGCTACAGAAGACTCCTGTTACTGTTGCGTGGAAGTTTCTAACCGTACTACATGCCTTTTTCCTCCCTCCAACAAAACATAAAATATTTCAAATTCCCAAATAAATTAAAGCTTAGTCTGATTTGATGGTGGGAACTACGTTTACAAGAAAAAAAATATTTGAACTGCAGACTGCTGTTTTGATTCATCCATGTTTGTGATCCCTTGTCATTTGCTGTTAGTGAACAAACCTGATGTGCATGGATTTTCATTCGCATAAACCCACAGGGAACGTTGTGTTTGATCTGAACATCTTAGTCACGGGAGAGCAAGGAGATTTGGTATGTGAACAAAATTATTCACTATTCTCTTGTGTAAAGGGCTTTGGACATCCACTCAGAAGAGCAGAAACAACAGCATATGACTTACGTGCCCAGTTACACACTGCGTATAACTAAATAGCTGAACCGAACAGTTCACAAATGCTCTATAGTCTGAAAACAGCCCGTTAAAATCTCCAGCAAAAGACAGCATGCATTCAGAGAAATCAGGCTGCTTTAATGCTTTGTGAAAACAAAAAAGGGCTAAATTTGCAGCAATCCCGAAGGAACTATCTGTGAGCACTATCTGCAAATAATAATTTAATCTGCTTATTTGGCTGCCCATGGTCACAAAGCTGTAATTGATTAAAAATGATCCTTTTTGTAACAAAATAAGGCTGCAGAATAAAAATGAGATTCTAAGGTGATTCTAATGTGCCGTGCTCTGGCAATATGATAAGGAGCAATTCTGTAGAAAACCAAAGAATCTCACAGCAAAAGGTTTGGGGACTGTTAGAGAGAAGTCTTTTCTCAGACTTTAGGGTGTTTTAGACTGAATTTGCACTTTTTTTTTTTTTTTAATTTTTTTTTATTTGACAGTGTATTCATGTTTCCTAGGGAGCTGAATGGGGGAGTGGGACTCCTTTCAAAGGCCACATGGCCCGCTTCCAGTTCTGATAGATAAAGTCAACCTCCTTGGCCCCACAAACAGGAAATAGGATGCTGCCCCTTTAAGCGGACTGTAAGGAGTATGGAATTACGGCTAACTTGGTTTGGAGCCTTTGTGTAAGGC
Organism: Burhinus oedicnemus; assembly: GCA_008921705.1. NCBI lineage: Eukaryota > Metazoa > Chordata > Aves > Charadriiformes > Burhinidae > Burhinus > Burhinus oedicnemus. The sequence continues at coordinate 706,700 of VFFE01007987.1, read as the reverse complement.
TTTCAGGAAGAGATAAACCATTAATCATGCACAATTACTCTGACCTTGCATGAACTAAAGCCTCTCTGAACACATAAGATTACCGTCTCTGGGGACCTTGAGATACTGACACGATCAGCTCAGTACTAGGGCATTGGAAACTGCTGCACAAAATGGCTGAAAGCTTGGCCTTTATTTCCTTTTCTTAAACTGGAGTCTTTCCACCCAGGATTGATATTTATCTTTCTAACATGCTTGCATTGTAAACTAAGGAAAAGTCATTTCCCTTGAGCCAAGATTTGACTTCATAGAATGCGAGTGGGAAATGATGGCAGTGCTTAAGAGAATAAATTGCATTTGTTTTTTGCTCAAATCTTTTCTTAGACTTACTGCAGTGGGGTTCTTCACACTTATTTCTACTGTCTCCCTGTTGGGGACCCTTTTTCTCCGGGGTTACTACAGCTCTTACCACAGGTGTTATGGTCAGTGGAAGAGATTCTTCGGGAGTTCTGCAATGTAATTTATTTTTGCTGGTGTTATTGCTTTCCCAGTACCATCCTCACCTGTTTTAATTAGATTTTAGATGGTGATTTTCAGGGTCAGTTTACATTCCCTCTATTAGTCTTGTTTAGCATTTCTCTCACTTCTTAAACTCCTTGATCAAACATGTCTCACACACGTACTATGATATATTTTCCTCTGTCTCTCCTTTCCCCAACCTCCTGGCACTAACAGCAATATGTAATAATAATAATAATAAATAAGCAATTAAGTATTTTCTCATTAAGTAATTATTGATTTTTAACTTGTCATTTTTCAAAATTAGGCTGAGCTAAAAATGCATGTGAACAGTTGCAGAAGCTCAACTAACTCAGCAAAATACAGTACCTTGTTTACATTTGATCCTTCATCATGCATTTGATCCCTGCAGCATCATTCACTTATAAAATTTATACCACTGTAAATATTTTACTTACATATGTGATCTTTTACATTGTTATTTACTGAAGTGCAGCATCTATTTTGAACATAATTTTACATTGATAAAACTATCTTTTCTCCCTTTTCACAAAGGAGTAATTATGTGTGTCTATTTGGATCTGCAGTAGGAAGTTTATACTGCTTTAACTTACAATTAGTAAGTTATGACAGTTAGTACGTAGCACTTACATGAGTAGTGGAAGATTTTTTTGTGTGGAGCAGCCCTGCAGAACACTTGTCTTGCTGACCCTAGTTTACATCTTTAGTAGATTAAATACCTTTTAAAAAGAAATGGTCTTCATCTTTCAAAAACTGCAAATGGGTTTTTTTAGGGTCTTGACTTTACACTATCCATGATTATCTGGCTTGAGTTGTAGAAGATCTGAGATAGAAGACTATGAGGTATCTTATTAGCTGTTTTTATTCATCTGTATTTTTCAAATCCTCAATCAGCTGCCAGCAAGCCATCTCCATTACAAGGAAGGTTGCCATGAACATGAATCCTGATATTTTAGCCTTTATTTTTCTACAAAAAGATTTGTGTTTGAAACCAAACCTTTCCCTGTATACCTCTCAGGAATACGTCATTGGAATTTGCACAGATTGCTACCCTTTCCTTCACTGTACACGTGACAAAGACTTGGAAAAATTTCAATCTTACAGAGACTTTATTTATCATTATTTTAAGGCTACAGTGATAAAATGTTCTGTCCACCTGAAGTAGCAATTTTCTAATTTTTCAGAGATGTGGTTTTAAGAAAATGGAGATGACTCATTGTGTGTTAAAGGACTGGACAACGGGATCCAAATTAAAATACATGTCCAAATCTGACCAGTGCCCATATGTTGCATGCTTTGTAGGAGGATGGGTAAGTCCAAAAGAAATAAATACGCTCTTCGCATTGTGAATGATGCAGAGAAAGTGTATTAGGAACTTCTCTTCTCCCTAAAATGTGGTTTAGAAAATACACATAATGAAAATGCCACAAGTACAGTGGTAAGGAGTTTTTTTAACAGGTAAGGTCTGGCAGGAATGTCAAACCTGTTGCTTCAGGACATGAGTTGCTCTCTAACTACTGGAGGTAAGTAAGGAGAAACTCTTTTATAAGGAAGATTTCTCTAGATTGTTCGCTGCAAGCTTTTTGCAGTGTTCCTGAGACATGTTCATAGTCACTGTTAATAGCAGACTTACGGATTTGATAACAGCTGACTTTATGCTTTGTATCAGAAGGGTATCAAAAGGCTCGCTGTGCCACTAGGCGTTGAGGATCAGAGCCTGGTTTGAGGGAGCTGTCCGGTACTAGCTGGAGAAGACATACTGTGCTTGCTCTTCTCCCCGGATATTTTTTTAAGTTCTTTTTCCCCTCTCTTTTACATTTTTCACTAATGCATTCTAAAGGTACTGCCCATGGCTAAAGGGCTGTTGACTCTAAGAAATACTCTACAGAAAGTAAACTCAATGAAAACAAAACAAAACAGAAAGCCCCATAGGCTTACTAAAACAGAATGGATGGACTATTTAGTGGAAATTTAGTGAAGACCACAGAAATTAACAGGGGGAGGGAAGCATCTAAAAGGAAAAATACCATTTAGATGCCATCACCAAAGTATAACAGTCAGAGCAAGCTGATTTTGTCAGTATCACTAAAGCAAGATGTTTCTGAACATTGAACTTGCTTGTGTTCAGGACAAAGAGATATTGGAAATATAAAAGCAAGATGTTAGCTGACTGGGTAAGCCACAGTTGAAATAGATTGCGATAGGATGTGGTTGGTTCATCATCACATCGAGTGTGCAAACTGAGACTGCTTATCTGTCTTAAACTATTCTGCTTTTCAACCATGAGATACTGCTTTCAGTAATGTTGAGTTTATGTAGTGGGGAAGGATAATTCCTTTCACTGCAGGAGTTTTGGATAGTTCATGTTTTGCAGAATTTCAGGCCATACGACAGTATTGGTCCCTTCTGGTGTTAAATATGTGAATCAATGAAATTATCTTTTGCTGAAGTGTGGTGCTAAGGCACAGACTTCCTCTGTTTGTGGTGCTGTGGGGCCACAACTGCTTATGGCACTCTTGTGCAACTTTGACACAATGCCAGTTTTCAGAGAAGCATGGAGTATCAACCCTGCTCCTCTTTTGAGGAAAGGGGCTCTAGAAGGCATAAGAGTTAGTTGTGAGTGGGAAAAGGTGGAAGCTTAGTGGTAGGAGGGGATGAGGGGAGTCCGTGCTGAAGCATATGCTTCACTGCACGTGTTGTAAGGGACAAAATCAAACAAAGACAGGTTCTCATCTTATGTACACCAGCTTCAGCCCGGAGTGAATCATCTGAAGTCAGTGTCAGAGCTGCATCAAAATAAAGCTTGAAGTGTGTGGTATCAGGCCCACGTTGTTCTTCTGCTTTGTTTTTAGTCCTGTTGCACCTCATTGTAACCAAAGATGTGGAAAAATCCGTTTTAAGAGGTTTTAAAATGGAACAGTTCACCATTTGAAGGGAAAAGGACAACCCACTGCTTACCGGTTGCAGTCCAGATGTTTACTCTGTATCTGCACTGCAGTGCTGTCAGTACAGCTAGTGTAGTTGTTCCTGAGACATCTGTTAACGAGCTGGCTTCAATAGTGTTGTCTGCACTGCCAGGACCATAATATACTCCATGTGGGCCTATGGGCTGATCGTCTCAAAAAAAGTATTGTAGACTCTGCTTCTCCCTGTTGCTCTACTGCTAGCAGTACTGATGCTTACTACCTTAAAACTAGCTCAGCCACGTGTATTCAAGCTGTTCATGCTTTGGACTGAAACTGTGGATATTTTCTTTAGTTTTAGATTTGATTTTACAAAATCTAAAACCTGATCAGACAGACTCTGCAAGTCCTGAACGTGTCCTGGTTTTGCCATTCTCTGTTGGAAATCTGAAGGCCTTTATTTGTGTGGGTCAGAGAGATAAAAGTCAGGAGAGAGACACTCAGGCAGTATAGATCTGTGTAGATTCTCTGCTGCTGACAGTCCAGGTAACTCAGTTAAACCAGTGGAATAGTTGGCTGAGGGACTGTTCTTTACTAATAGGAAAGAGAGAACTCCAGGGGTTAAAGGCAAGAGCATCCTTATTATAATTAGGACAGATCAGAAGTGGAGCAAAATGTTCTTGCAGCTGAATCAGCTGCCCTCTAACCAGCCTGGAGTCTGGAGCTGGGGCCTGATGGACACTTGTACAGAATGCAATTTAATCTGTAATGGCTGAGGACTCCTCAAAGTCTGCGGCAAATGGCAATTATTGTCCCTTTTTGTCACATCCCCCCCAACCAAAACAAAAAAAAGAGGAAAATTAATGAAAATAACAACAGGGAAGGATCCTAACTAGCATGCCCTGCCTCCCCCTTTCTGTTTAAAAATCCTCTGCAATGTAGTGACTGAAATGAGCTGCCCAGTATAATAAAATCTCTCGAGCACCAATATGAAACAAGACTTGCTCCCCCCCACACATGCATATGCACCCCTTTTCCCTAATGAGCAGGGAGACGCCAGCTTGGGGGTTGCAGCCAGTGTTAAATTAGCAGAGAAGGCCATCCGAAGTGGGCTGACTCCAGCCTAAACTGCCTTAAGTGTCTGTTTATTAAATCACACCACCGCTTAGAGTCTGCCCTGCTGCCACATCAGAGCTGTCTGCATACAGACAAATCCTGGGCAGTCCCAGGGGAACTTGGTCCAACTGGATACTGGTAGTAATAAAGGCAGGGGGAGGAGAGAGCAATCCGCCACCAACAGGCCCCTTGTTAGACTCTATCATGTGTTATTCTTCAAGAGCAGAAAAGGCTTTATCTAAGGTCACTGTTTGCATTTGTAACAGTGAGGAACCTGGGTATCTTGAAACTGTAAAGTATTCTTCCTCTCTCCATTTTACAAAATGTAAGTTACAGCAGGCATTTTCTTGCTAAAGTGGTTTGTGTAAGCCTTGGAGCGGTAGCTTTCCTCAGTCAGTTCTTACTGGGAAGCATGGCCTTCAGCTTCAACTCTTCTTGTGTTACAGTGTGAGCAGGTTGTTAATACTCCATGATTTTCTAAGAGAATTTGCTGATGTCAAACTATGTAAGGCTTTGGAAAAAAAAAAAAAATCTACTGTTCAAAACTTAAACCGTCGTAGTAAAGCAGGGGAAAATCAAAATGCTTCTGTATATTTGTACACTGTGAGGTACAATGAGGGTTTGATTCTGAATGGGATTTCTACCCATGCCTGCAAAACTAATATTGCATACTCTGCAGTTAAGACAGACAGGAGAGCTTTATCTAAGCTGTAAATCTTGTCCTTTCAGTCAGGAGGTATCACGTCTCTTTCTGCTAGTTCTGGGAGAAATTGTTTACAAAGAGCCCTACTATATTCCCTTCTTTCTCAAGGACTAGTTTTTAAATACAATTGGAGCCAGGGCTGCTGGTTTATGACTCCTTCAGCTTATATTACCGATTGGACTATCTCGCTCCCTACTCTACACTTCCAAGACAAGTCGTCTTTTCTGCATAAATCCCTGGAGAGGAATCGAGGAGAAGTGCTCTCATGCTGTAAGGAGGCCGAGGATAGTTTTGGAAAAGTGTCTGCAATAGTCAAAGTTTGGATTTCTAAGGGTTTGCTGAACAGCTCTTAAATTTGCCATCCTTCCTTTTAGCACAGATCTTTCTCTGTAATACTATTTTTAAGCTTCAAACAAGTTTCATCCACGTGTTGCCAGGTCAGGAAGTTGAATGTACAGCATGCAGCTCTGGTTTTGTTTATTTTAACAATTTGGTGGATGCTTCCATACATGTATCTCCTGCTCAGCCTGCTGTTTTATGTCTTCCATGAGGGATTTTTGTTGCACATAGGCTTCCAGGGACTTCATTGCAGTCCAGATGGCCATCTTCTGTGATAGCAGGTTAGGAGTCATTGTCAAGCCTCCTTTTTTGAGGTGGCCCACTGACATAGTAGAAGAGCAGCAGTTGTTGAGCTAATTTGTATGAGGAAGGAGCTATGCAAAGTTTAATATGAAGTGGTTGGTTTAGCTGGCAGAAAAGGAGAGGTGGGCTGTTTTCCATTTCCCTTTAAAATGTCAAACACTAATAGTCTCTTCCGATCATCTTGAGATTGCCAAATAATTGACTCCCGCCTACAGCAAAAACCTCCCTGATCAACAAAGCAGGAAGCTGATGACAGCAATTGCCTGAACGTGTCCAAATTAGTCAACCCCTTGCAACCCCAGCAGGGTCAACAGTGGCAGCCCAGAGGTCGTGGGGCAGCAGGAGATGGAGGTTGAAGATTGCCCTGCTTCCTTTGCCCTCTCATGCCTCCAGGACATAGCAAGGAGATGAGGGATTCACAGCTGGAGCAGCCAGCACCTGAACTGCATGTCCAACAGAAATCTGTTTATTCAGAAGATCTGCTGTATGTTAGCCAAAACACAGGGTTAGGGTAAGAAAGGAGGAAGTGCCTGTCTTTGTGAGTGGCAGCAGAGCAGTTGTGTTCTGTGTGGGGCTGACCCAGTGTCAGACAGCTCCTAGCGTGTTTTCTCTTTATGTTCTCCAGGGTTTGCTTGCTTTGCTGCATGGAACTGACATATTTACAACAAGCTGGTGTCTGTCCCATTGCTGGATTATTTCTTCTGTGCCTTCGTTTGTTCTTCCACAGCTGTGCAAGTGACTGCAGAAATATTTGAGTATGTGAATGTTGTCCTGCTATAGCCCCATAAAAGATAGGGACGTATTTAGGAATACACGTAAAGCCTAGCATGTCAGAGAGAAGCCAGAGAAGGATGCCCACCAAGCCATTCCTTAGTTGGGTGCCTCATCCAGTTAGGCATGTGGCGTTGTTTGGTTTTATAAAGTGGTGGAAGTAAAGCAGCAAAGAATCTCTGGCCCTGTTCCCCTCTCTCTTGTCTTTGAAAGGACTAGAGGTGTGCTTGTGACTTCTTGAAGGCAACTCAAGCATCTAAGGGTTGTGGCGTTTTCATACGATAGTTTTAGAACTCGGAGAGAGGACAGAGGGAGAAAGAGAGAAGCATTGTCTCAGAACTCCCAAGCAATACCACTGTTATTACAGGTAGGATGAGAAAGTTTTAAGACCAGGCTCTTTGTCTGATAGCCTGTATTTTTATTTGTATTTCCTAAAGCAGAGGAGCTTGGGATGGGGAGCCTGCCCCTGACAGCTCTCTGAGTGTGCTGCTGCAGGTCAGGACCTCTGCCCACGGAAGGAACACTGCCTGTAGGCCTCCCATGTCTGCTCACGGAAAGCTAGGCTTGGATGCTCTGTCACACTCTGACAAAGGTCACTTTTACATCCCGTCTTCTAAAAGGTCACAACATGACCCCAGGTGCAGGAGAAGAGGAGGAGGGAGAAGAAGGCTTTCTCTCTTTCCCCCCCCCCCCCTTTTCTTCTTTTTGTTTTTTTAATTTGTTACTGCCACTGGAAAAAAATGTACCTTGCCTTTGCCGTTGTACTGCTCCCTCTCTCTCAGCCTACACTGGCACCTTCTCTGCCTAAACTCTGTAGCATGAGTTTTCCCCTTATAGCTTTAACTGGCTGGTTACTGCATTTTCTCCTCTTTCTCCAGTTTGTTCTACCTGTATAGCTATAGCTGTCGTGTTGATACTCCTTCAAATTAACAAGCAAACACTTCCAGCCTTACTGTGCCCTCCAGATGTAAAACTGTATGAGCACAGTCCTACACTGCAGTTTTGGTAAGATGCATGAGCACATATATAAAGGTAGTTTTTTTCCCCTGAGGGGGGAGGGGAGAAAGTGTCAGCCTTCTCTGACGCATTCTGGTATATTGTAGTGAGTGGATACATCTCCTGAAGGGAAAACTACTTTCTCTTGCTCCTTACTGTCAGCATTTACACATGTCAATGAGAGACAGGCATGAGAGGTAAAAGCCAAATTGTCAGGTGATGCCCACTGTGCTGCATAGTTGTTTCCCAAACTAGAATTTACTGAACCAGCTAGATGACAAAAATAATTTCTTTTTCTTGACTTAAAGAACACCCAATGGTTAACAGGATATTTATGTTTAAACCCTGTACGGCTTTAATTCAGGACTAGTGTTTGTAAATGCTGGATCGTCCTTCCAGTGTCATTTGAAGTTTTTCCTTGTCACAGAATTTGCAGCAGCAGTAGATTTCTTTTCTGCATTTCAGATACTGATAGAAGGGAAAAATATAGGCGGTTTCTCCATGTCTGCTCATTTTAATAATTTTTTTTTTTCTTAAGGGTTGAACTGTGTTACCAAATACAAAGGTGCTGGACATGATTCTCTTTGTGGGGTACTGTAGTGACTTGTTACAGATGCTCGTTGTAGTCCTTCAAACAACAAAAGTGGGAGATTAAGTTTTAGAGACATAGTTGACTTCGTGAGGAAGATAGCTTGATAAAAGCTATTTTATTTGCAGTATTCATTCTTCACAAGGAATTTCCTTAAGATGTTTAAGTAGACATACAAAGAGGTCAAGAGGAACATGGAGGAGGCACTTTTCGGAGAACTCATTGTAACTTTTGTATAGGAAACAGCCTGTCCCTGGCTAGTCTTTGAAAAGTAGATAGTCAAGATTTGACTTTTATTATAAAATGTAGTAATGTACATCTGTCTTAGATAGGGCTCTTGTTACTCACATATCTGAGTCGCATCTCAGTATATTTTTTTAAGGTAGTGTTACTCTAATAGAGGTACATGGTGTTAGCCCATAGTAATTAAGTAACTAAAGATCGGCTTACTTTCAATTGTGTGAGTACATTAAAAAATCCACACCTGATTCCTGAGATCTCAAAGGAAATTTATGCAGCTTGCAGACTACTCACTAGGCCAGTCTGCCTGTTCCTGACCATGAACTAATCAGATGGATAGAATTCTTGTGTATTGACCAGGCCAGAGAAAAGGCAAAATCTGTGAAGAAGTAGTAACTTGTGTAAGGTCAAAAAGTGGGTCGTGGTTGAGCTAGGAATACCAGTGAGCTCGGCTACCTGTTGAGCAAAAAAAGGAAGAAATAGCCATGATGAAGAATACCCAAAGGTGGTTTTCCAGGTTCCCAGTCAGAAGGGAGACTGTTCCACTAATTGGGTCTTAAAAGGTCTTTTCTATTCTGTTTAATTTCTTATAATATGCCCCTCACAAAGATATGAGGGTGTCTGTCTAAGGATGTCTCTCTTTTCATTCTTTTCAGCTGTGTTTATTTTCCTCTCTCCCCTTACCCATTCTTTGCAAGTTCATGAAGAGCGTTCAGACCCCATGAGGGGGTCTCTGCAGATCCCCTAAGAAGATTAAGCTCTCTGAATATTTCATGCCCCTGATTGGCAGTTCTTGAGGACCTCTTGTAAGCCTGGCGCCCGTATTCTTGGTTGGTGGTGTTTTTTTTTTTTTTTTAAAAAAAAAGAGAGAGAGACAAGAAAATCACATCCACAGAAAAAAAATTGATCCTATGGGCCCAACCTCTGCTGACTGAAGGCACTAGACGGAGGCAGTTCCTCCCGGACATCTCCCCTCCCTTTCTCTCCCCACCAATCTCTACTGTGAAATAAAAGGAAGGTAATGGGATTTTAAGAGGCAAGGAGTAGTCAGAGACGACGTGGTTGCTGCCCCCTCCCCCGAGCTCCAGTGCTTAGGCTCATGGCCCCTCAAGAGCTATTGTAAGCCTCAGTCCCTGACTCTCATTCTGTGCCGGCGTTCTTCCTTTTCTAACAAGCTGACCTAGCCGAGCCGATGGCCCCTCATTAGAGACTGAACTGAAGAGCGAGCCCTGTGCGCTCCTGCAGCCGCTTCACCCCATTAAGGCTTGCCCCCTGGTTGACAGCGGGGAAAGGGAGCCGACGACCTGTAAATTCTCATCAGACTGCTTTAGATTCACCCTTCCCCCTCAATCATCCCGTAATAGGCAGCTGAGAAGTTTCTCCTTTATTTGGAAAGGCAGGGCTGAGGAGATCTCCTCGTATGCTGGGTTTAGGAGACATTCCTTGATGGAGATAGGAGGATGAGGACGAGTTGGGAGAAAGGCAGAAAGAAACAGCTCCTAGCCCTTCTTACAACTGGAGTGCAGTGAGATTTACTGCTGCCCTTGCTATAGATACCAGTGTTGAAAGACAGTAAGGCCCTGTTCGCATCTTACTTGATGCTAAAGGAGTAAGTGCATTGCACAGAGTCTGTTCTTGGAGAGAGATGGCATTTAGCGTGGGAACTGTTAAGCTTACCTTAGAATTGTAAATCTTACTAGGAATAGCAATTGTAACTACAGAAACACTAACAATGAAAGGCCCCAATCCTTCCACTTGCTGTTTATTGACTTCACCGGGTCACTTGGGATTCTCGGGATCATGACTTTCCTGGCTCACCCATTTCTGGGCCTTGCTTTTGAGGTACAGGTGTAAGTGTCTTGTGTGGCTTATCCAGACTTGAGCTTCAGCTCATTCTCAGACCAAAGAGGAGCAATTTACAGGAGTATGCTGCTAGGGTGTGTTTCAGTTCTGCTAACAGGTGTGTCACGAGAGGGAGAGGAGTTGGAGCTCATTCCTTCTCAGAGTGAAAGTACTGGAAGTGGTCATGGGTTTGACTTCCTTTGTTTCCTGAAGGTAAATGAAGGTGAAACTTTAAAGCTTTGTTTTGAACTGTTGCGGAGGTGGAACAGGCTGGGTAGGGAAGTAGTGAGGGTGAGGGAGCCTTGTCAGTATTGAACATAATCCCCCAGCAGTGCTAGATGAGAGCAAGCATCTTTTCTTGGCTTCAGCACATCTCATGTCTGCACCTCACAGATTGAGTACTTCTTCCCTTCTTTGGACTCCACAGTGGTTGTGGTTATTGGTCTCTTACTCCAGATTTAATGTTTATTTTTTAAGATGTTGTTTATAAGATGTTTTAGAGCCCAGAGTACATAGAGGGAAAGACGTGTATGCTGCCCTGAAGCAGGTACCTATTGGCTGTTACTCTGAAGGAAACCATTGATCTATGAGAATGTTGAATTTGCGCAAGATCCTCATTTCACTTTTCTCTTGATGGGCTTGTTCAAGTTTGGAACTAACCAAAGAGGAGGAGTATCAGTCATCTCAGATTAGTGACAGATTATTTAAGCAGACATGGCCTGCTTAAATACCATATGGAATTTTAACTGGGCTTTTAACTCGATCCCTTCATCCAGATCATTGGTAAAGATATTAAAGAGAACAGGCCCCAGTACTGAGCCCTGGGGAGCACCACTTGTGACCAGCCACCAACTGGATTTAACTCCATTCACCACAACTCTTTGGGCCCAGCCATCCAGCCAGTTTTTCATCCAGCCAAGAGTGGTGACCCATGAGCAGCCAGTTTCTCCAGGAGAATGCTATGGGAAACAGTATCAAAGGCCTTACTAAAGTCTAGGTAGACAACATCCACAGCCTTTCCCTCATCCACTAAGTGGGTCAACTTGTCATAGAGGGAGATCAGGTTAGTCAAGCAGGACCTGCCTTTCATAAACCTGTGCTTTCTGGGCCTGATGGGCTGGTTGTCCTGTATGTGCCGCATGATGGCATTCAAGATTATTTACTCCATAACCTTCCCCAGCCCCGAGGTCAGACTAACAGGCCTGTAGTTCCCCAGATCTTCCTTCTGACCCTGGCTCTTCTTGTAGGTGGGCATCACATTTGCTAACTTCCAGTCAACTGGGACCTCCCTGGTTAGCCAGGACTGCTGATAAATGATGGAAAGTTATGCAATAACATCACCTTTTAGAAGTCAATTATTACTTTTAACAACCAATTGATGTCCCATTTACTTGCAATAGCAATCTTGGGGGAGCGCCAGTGCCATTCCTCAATAGTACTTATTCTGCTAATGTTGTCTGGATGGGGTCTGCAGCTTACATCACAGCTCGCCTATGGCTACAGTTCATTATTTTGATTTGGGGGGAGGAGAAGAGCATCTGGGTGTTTATAACCATCATGGAAAAGATGTGAATACAAACAGAATCAAAGGAAGCATTAGCTTTTGATTAGTCTCACATCACTGGTGGCTCAATTGTTATGGCACAATATTATAACCCTCAGTCTAGTCCTGTCTCATTTATTACTACTGGTGCTGCCAGATGGAATTCAGGGTTCCAACCTGCACCCTCCTGTCAGTCCTCTGTGCCTGGGAGTGCTGTGTAGACAGCAAACTGTTGCAGTGCCAGTGGTTTTGGAGGAATTTGATCATCGGCTACTGAAATGAAATTATGAGACATGGACTAGATTTTCATCTTAACTGTAGCCACTGATATGATGTGGAAAAAGCTCAATAGGCTTCCTTATAACCCTACCAGATTCAGAAAGAATGAATCCTAGGTCTGGGAACTTTTTTCAAAGTTTTTTAACAGGAAGAATCATATCCACAGTTTTCTTGTAGTGGGTACAGTCTCTATAGACAAAATCCTTGACCTAAGGTTAGTGAAACCCTTTTTTAATCCAGTTCTGTTCTTTGACTTAAAGCAATTATATAAGAAATTTCTGTCTGATTCCTTAAAATCCCTTCCTCTACTCAGGTGCTTTGTCAGGTTGAGCAGAACAGCTGAGAATGACAGAGCCTGGAGACAAAGCTCCCCTTGAGTCATTCCCAGCTTCTTACATGGTTTGCCCAATCTCACATAAACACAGAAACGGAGCTCTTCAAAAGTAACTGAATGCCTACCATCCTCTCTTCACTCTTTTTTCAGTTTTAGATGAGCAACAAATAAAGCAGGGAAGACTGAAGGTCATTTTTCTTGATGGCAACTGGAGGTCAACCTGTAATTTCATCTGTAATTAAATGAGAGGTGTTTTTGTTGGAACGAATCTGCTGGTGTTTGGGACTGATGGGGTATTTTCACTACCCAGCTTTTAGATGTCTACCTTCATTGATAAGATTAGGAGACTAATCATATATGCTGTGCTGCTACTCTGGATGCTCTGTGGAAGCCTGCCTGCCTCCTTCTTCTGTCTGCACAGAAACTTTAGTCCTTTCCCTAACTGAGATAACTGGGGTATAAAGAGGCAGGAAGTAAAAGTATCCCTCAGTGCTTATTTTATATTAAGCATGGTGGAGTATACAGCTTACTGATAATACCACATTTTTCTGGTCTAGTCACACATTGGAAAATGTTTACAAAGACATCCTTTATCTTCTGTTTTTATCTTCTGTTTTTAGACACCAGTGTTGGTGGATAAGGGAAGAGCAATTGATGTCATCTACCTGGACTTGTGCAAAGCATTTGACACTGTCCCGCACGATATCCTTGTCTCTAAATTGGAGAGACACAGATTTGATGGATGGACCACTCGGTGGTTAAGGAATAGGCTGGATGGCCGCACTCAAAGAGTTGCGGTCAACAGCTCGATGTGCCAGTGGCGAGCAGTGACGAGTGGCGTTCCTCAGGAGTTGGTACTGGGATTGAGTGCACCCTCAGCAAGTTTGCTGACGACACCAAGCTGTGTGGTATGGTGGACACGCTGGAGGAAAGGGGTGTCATCCAGAGGGGCCTGGACAGGCTTGAGAGGTGGGCCCATGCCAACCTCATGAAGTTCAACAAGGCCAAGTGCAAGGTCCTGCATGTGGTTCAGGGCAATCCCAAAACATGGATACAGGCTGGGGGATGAGTGGATTGAGAGCAGCCCTGAGGAGGGACTTGGGGGTGTTAGTGGATGAGAAGCTCAACATGAGCTGGCAATGTGCGCTTGCAGCCCAGAAAGCCAACCGTATCCTGGGCTGCATCAAAAGCAGTGTGGCCAGCAGGTCGAGGGAGGGGATTCTGCCCCTCTGCTCTGCTCTGGGGAGACCCCACCTGGAGTACTGTGTCCAGCTCTGGGGCCCCCAGCATAAGAAGGACATGGACCTGTTGGAGCGGGTCCAGAGGAGGGCCACCAAGATGCTGCGAGGGCTGGAGCCCCTCTGCTGTGAGGACAGGCTGAGAGAGTTGGGGTTGTTCAGCCTGGGGAAGAGAAGGCTCCGGGGCCACCTTAGAGTCCCTTCCAGTACCTAAAGGAGGCCTACAGGAAGGCTGGGGAGGGCCTCTTGATCAGGGAGTGGAGCCATAGGACGAGGGGGAACAGTTTTAAACTGAAAGAGGGGAGATTTAGAATAGATATTAGGAAGAAATTCTTTCCTGTGAGGGCAGTGAGGCACTGGCCCAGGTTGCCCAGAGAAGCTGTGGCTGCCCCATCCCTGGAGGTGTTCAAGGCCAGGTTGGACGGGGCTTTGAGCAACCTGGTCTAATGGGAGGTGTCCCTGCCCATGGCAGGGGGGTTGGAACAAGTTGATCTTTAAGGTCCCTTCCAACTCTAACCATTCTATGATTCTATGATATAGGACAAACATATTGCTCTTCAAAGCAATCCTTCTCTCTTTACAGAATTGTAGAATAATTCAAGTCAGAAGGGACTTTTGGAGATCATGTGATCCAAGCCCCACTCAAAGCAGGGGGGGATAGCAGTTCAGGATCCTGCTATCCATTCTTAATCCCATACAACAAAGAACTGGCTCTTCCCATTAATGTTTTCAAGAGTCAGAATTGCTGCAGTCCTGCCAACCCTCCCTGCTGGAGTGGCCTTTCTGTGGTAACTGTGGCAAAAGAAGACTGTCCGACCTCTGCGTTAGAATAGAGGTGAACTGGGTTTGCTGTGGATGTCTCAAAATTGCAAATTCATTTCACCCACCCAAGTGGAAAACTGCGCATAGCTATGGTGCTGTATATGTTAAAAAGTGGTTATCACAGTAATAATAGGATGAGAAAACTAAGCTTTTTCGTTAAAAGAATGGTAATGGAAAATCTAGGTTCCCTGTTGAAATGGTTATCCATGTTCAAAACCAGAGTGGAATTTAAACTTAGTTTTTAGTGTTCTGAAATTTCTGGATAATTTTTTCCATTCTAATTTGTGGTTAGGAATAGAACCAGAAAGACCAAGATACCTCACAATTTCTTCTAGCATTTGATGTTGTGAGCAGAAGTAAAAATGTACTAGAAATCACACACAAGCTAATAATGTCCTCAAACGTTTGGAGCCCAGTTTTGCAGAGTTAGGAGGTTTGCTTCAGTTTCCACTTAGACAACAGTTACGAGTGCTTCCTTGGGTCAAATACAGGGCCCAGGTTTGCAAAGAGATCTGTGTGAGTGAGGCCCTGTAAAGGCAGGATTGGGGTCTTGAAGATTTTCCCCACCTCGGGTTGCCCTTGTTGTTCCATGGCATCCAAGGCAGGGGGGAAGAATCATTGCCTTTGCCTTTCCTCATAAGAGAAAAGAGATTTTCACTGAATGTGGCCAGGGGTCTTGAGAATGTCCCTTCATCTTTGAGGGGGTGAAAATATCACCAAAGAGAAACACTGGCCTTTTCATCCAAAAGTGAGCTCTTCTACAAGAAAAAGGATCACGTTGATTGTTTGCTGCATTTTGCCTTGAATAAGCTGGCTAAACCTTGGAGTTGAAATCCATGAAATACTTTCATTTGGGTAGAGTGAGATTCTTTTTAAACCAATTTTACCGATAGCGAGAGCTGTAAATTTACTCTGACATAATGTGCTGTCAGCTATAGCTGTTTGAAAGCATATGGGGAGGAAGGAGTTAAGGATTCTGCTCTATGAGCCATCCACAGCAGGGAATGACCCAGTTTAAAAGGGTTAACAGTATTTGGTTTTTCAGAACTATTTGTTATATCAAGTTAGTGCAGCAGAGGTCACACAGGTCGCTGTGCCTCCCCCTTCCCTTTCCATTCCCAACCCCTACTCCGTTCCTTGTTTCTTCTCTAATCTGATGACCTCAGACACAGCTCTTTCCTTATGATGTTCTTGACAGCATCTTCAGACAATATGCAGCTCGACGCCAGTTGTCTTTCCCTTTTTCTCCTGTCCCTCAGGAGAAAACCTTGGATGCTAAAAGGCACTTTGTGCAGTGGGGAAAAGCCTCAGCAATTTGTTCTGTGGTTTTTGGACAAGAGTAGCTCAGAAAACAGTTTTCCTTGTATGTGCACTCCTAGCATGACTGCCTTTCCTTCCTGGTGTGTATTTGTTTCTTTCTGGTTTGAGTTTTTCTTTGCTTGTTTGGTTTGGGGCTTTTTTTTGTTTATTTCATGTGTGTGATTAAAATCCTTCTGTAAATCCTAATTTATCCACTGTACCTTCTGGTCCCTTTCACCATGGTGTTGCTGAGTGTGTCTCGCAGAAGTTCTGAGCAAATGCTTTTTTGGGAATACAAGTTAACATGTTACTATTTGCAAACGGTAATGGGAAGTTTTTGCTGGAATTTGCACATGGGTTTACTAACCAAATGAGGTCAGATTTGTTATTGTAACAGAGTTAAGTACAGAAAATGTTGTTGAGAATATTATCATACCTCCCCTCTGACTTTCTTCTTCCAATCGAAGCTTCTCTTAGATTTTTGCCAGTGTATTTTTATGACCTACTTTCAAAGGTACTGAAGGTCCACAGAAAGTGGACACCTGAAAGTGAAGGAAGACTTCAAGTGCTTGGTGTCTTCTGAAAATCAAGCTAGAAGTAGGTGATAGCTATCATGCTTATATATTTTTTGGTCACTATGTTAACCTTCTGTCACACCATCAACAAGGAATAGGATATGAATCACCCTACCTGATAAGAAATCAGGAAAGGTCTCATTTTCCTGGTTCCTCCGTTGCTTGTGTTTTACTGTGTTTCTCATTCTTCTGCACCTGTGTCTCTTTTGACATCCAGTTGGCTGATTTTTTTAAGAATGTTCCTTGCTTCTCATTTTATTCTGTTGCTCATTATGCAGCCAGAGCTAGGGGAGTTACACATATTGTTAGTGTGTAAAATTAGTAAGAGTGTAATGGACCATTTTTCTTCCTTTGCTATGGTTTAACCTGATTTCTGAGGAGTGTGCTTTGCTTTTTTTATAGGGACGGGATATTCTAGTCCTATATGTCCTTAATCTCCTAAGGGAAATGAATGAGCACCAAAAGCTACTGCTGGTAATGTTAAAGCTGTTTCTTGCAGCCTTCCCAGGGCTGGGTAGCTGCCAGACCTCAGTGTTTTTAACAGAGCTGAGAGATCAGTGAGAAAAAATGCCTGTGCATATTTGCTTTAATTCAAAAGCAAATTGCAACTCTAGCATGCTTTTGTGGCTTGCATTTGCTTCCTGGTCATGTTCAAGTACGTAAGTGCTACTAGTGTGAATATTAATAAGAAAGCAACGTTTAAGGCTGTCTTCTGCTAGAACTTTTTTATACTACACTTCAAGAAAATCCAAGATTTTTAGTTCAGTCAACAGAAATTGATATATCTTGAGAGCAGACGTTTATATTCAAAGTTTCATGTAACTGGCAAAAGCAAAGTAGCAGTAATACGTTTCATTGTCTTTTTTCATTTCACAACTTGTTTCTCTGTTAAGGAATTACATACTCTGTTTCCCGGTAGCATGACCAGCTGACACTGGGTAGCAATCCAGATGATTATTTCGAGTTGCATGCTTTGCTGGATAAATCAGAAAAAATGGCAATGTTTTGCATACAATGTATGTGGTAAGCTGTTTATTTGAGTCTAACATTGAGAGTGGGGCTTGGATGCAAAACAGTTACAAGTGCCTGACAGCAAATATGGTAACTGTGGAATACTTGGTGTTTTTCCCAAAAGATGTTTAGGGTGTAATATGTGTAGTGTGAGGACTCCCTTCAGATACCATATTCAGGCAGTTCTGAGTTCTTTCAGCTTTGACATTAACTCTGTCTTTAAACAAGTTAGCTAGCATTCCTGCCTCAGTTTCCCTATGAATTAATTGGATATTGTACTGTGTGCTCATCTGCCTCACATAGATACTGTTTCTTCTTTTTATGTTATATCAACTTATGAATGTTTCGTGACCAATCACAACAAAAAGGGTTTGAAGTCATAAAATTTTTGGCTAATGGGCTTCTTCAGCTGAGCAACTGTTGAACATATTGGAAGAAAATGTGTTTAAGTTTCGCCCTTCTTTAACCTTAGGTGGAACAGTCCTCATGTTTCACATTACCCAGGATAGTATAGGCATTGAATCCAATATCTGTATGTTTCAGATCTTTGTTCTCGATTCTCTGGGAGGATTTCAAATCTTTGCTCCAGGGCCTGCCCAGATGTTTCAGGGTTCTAGAGAGTCATGGAGCTGCTGTGCCATTTATTGTGCAGTTCTCTTTGCATCTCACCATTGGCCTCGGGACTACATGTTTTTGGAAGCACAGACCTGGAGGAGAAAGGGAGTATCTGGAGGAATTAAACCCTTTCAAATTTTGGGGGGGTTTTGTTGTGGGGTTTTTTGTTGTTGTTTGGTTTTTTTAAAAAAAAACAAAACGGCAAGACACTTACTCCAGTCATTGCAGCATTCCTCTTACCCACCAAATCACCTAGCTCAAAGGACAGTATCATACCAGGGAAATTTCAAACAACAGAAAGATGTATACAGTTTCTGTAGCAGGGAGGAAAGCATCAAAACAGGAATAGAAATTGGCAGGAGGAGCTCTGAAAGGCCAAAAGTTTCCAGCTCAGAAAGACAGTGAGAGAGGAAGTCAGTGAGTGCAAAAGGATTCCCTCTCTCCCCACCTCTCGGCCCCCACCCTCTGTCCTTCCTCCACACCCCACCCGGGGAGATGGGAGAAGAAACTTGGCAAGCCATCTTGTCGCCAATCAATCTGTGGTGTAACAATTAGCACTTAAGCAGCACTCACGCTAAACACAGGCTCAGAAAACACTTAAAAAGGAAAAGAAGAGAAAAAAGAAAAAAAAAAAAAACCACCACACCAAAACCCCAACACAACAACAACAGGGGAAAGCTGGAACAGATCAATGCCACGCCGAATAGGAGGCATCTAATACCCCATTATTGACGAGGACGATAGCGCTTTAAGTGTGCGCTCTCCATGCTGAGCAATTAGCCAGCAGGACCACTGCACTGAAGGCAACTCCACCACAAGAACGCACCCTCCCCCTGCTGCCCACCACTTCCCCCAAGAGGTGTTTGATGACAGCTTCATTTGTTAGCGTGATTCCAATAGCTGGCGGCGCCGGCATCCTTTCCATTACGGAAGAGAGTGCGAGGGGAGGCTGGGCAGTAGGTCTTCTCCCCCCCCCCGCTCCCCCTGGCCCGTGGTAACAGAATACAGTAGACACGGAGTCTGTCTGTGCACTGCCTAAATTGATTGTAATGGGTTTCTTAACGTGGTGAAAGAGCCGACTGTTTTCTCGCCTCTAAGAAAGGCTGGAGGAAGGAGGAAGTGACTCCAGCGGCTGCGGCACAGTGGATGAAAGTAAACTTTTGTTTAGTAAAGACCAGCCGACTGCAGACTGTCTCTGGCCTTTCAGCTAGCTCTCAGCAACACTGTTTTTCAGAAGAAAAGAGAGAGGGTAGAAAACAAACTGTCAGCTTCCTGCCTTGGCTCTTGCTCTCATAATAACCCTGCTGTCTGGCTGCACTTCCCAGAAGCACACTGGAAACCTCTTAAGGTTGGAGTCTGTTTTCAGAGGGTGCCTATGGGCTAAGGCTTTCAAAGGGAATTCAGGCACGTGTAGAGTAGGGCATATGTGCTTTTAAATGCTTGGCTAGGCTGGGGCTTACCTCAAAAGGTGTGCCTGGCTCCCATAGGAGAAGCTAGGGCCAAGCCTAGAGAGGATGTGGCCTTCTGAAGAGTATCCAGACAGCATCTGTTATTGATAAACTGGTGTTTATCTGGAAGCCCAGGAGCCATCCTGAGACCTCCCAAGTGGAGAGACTTGTCCCAGGTTAGACTCTGTCTGTGCGGTCAGATAAAACAATCAGTCAATCAGTCATACCAGTTTGTCATAGCAAACACAGCAGGTGCCATTCAGGGACTTCAGATGCACGCTCTGCTTTTCTCGGTTGTGCTGAAGCCTGTCCTGCTGATCTTTACTGTATTGTTTCCTAAGCTAGCTGGGATCTGCCTAAAGAAAATAGCGTTGGAAGCTGCCCAGAGTAACCTGGCCACTTTCTGTCCTGGGAGAATCATTGTGTCATATCTGAGCAGCCTTTGTCCACAAAATAAAACAGATGACACATAGATGTCCAAGCTTTCCTGGGAGGTAGTACATGTTGTAATAGCTCTCTGTACGAGAATCTGTTCTGTTCAGCTCATGTGGGCCATCCCCGCATCCACACATAGGGGTAGCAGAGACTGTTCTCTTCAATTGCTCATCGGTAGAGATATGCTTTGGTTCCCTCTTTTCTTTCCCTGGAATGAGTTTTTTTACGAGATACTGCAGACTGATAGAGACCACAAAAGATGAGGAGGCCCAGACACCTGGTGTGCGGGCACTGCCATATTGTTAGGGAAGAGGAAAGGAATTTAAGTTCAACATCACAGCGGTGTCACTCAGGTTGCAGGTGGTTACATGCCTTCAAACCCTGGCCGGGTTCAGAAAGTATATTTATTCACAAACCTAGGTCTTGCGAGTAAAGAAAGGGGGCTGAAAAGTACAACTTCCTGTGCCATTGTAACCAGAAGCTGCTGTTTGCTTCTGACCAGGAGGCTTTAAGATGATGCCAGATGGGGCCATTAAAGCTGTGCAAACAATAAGGAGCACATAGGGGAGGCTGTTAATGGGTTTCTTTTGGAAGCATCAGCTGGAGCTGCTGAATGGGGCACATGACCTATTAAAAAAAGCCACTTGAGAAATCTCTATGCCTCCTGAAATGATGGGATTTTTTTACCCTTCCTGTTTATGCCAACCCACTAAGGATCTGACATGCTGGATGGTCACACACTTGTGTTTGCAGCTTTGCTCACTTGCCAATATGCTTTATGGCTTGTGCTATAAAGCACTGAGATCAATGGACTGGATGAAGCGTCCCAACCACATCGTTCTGAACAGAGAGCAAGCCACGTTTAAGGAGATGGCTTCCATAGAAATGTTGTTTGATTACCACTTCTGGGAAGGGAGAGCCTACTTTTAGTGCAGATTCTTTCCATGGTTAAAACCTGGTATTTTGCATGGAAAGCAAGCAACACAATTAGAGATGGCTCGCAGAAGACTTCTGAGTCCACAAGTTCTTAAGCGCCCCCCCACCAGAACTCAAGGTTTATGTGATGCAGAGATTGTGGTATAGCTTGGCAAAGCTCTGAGTTTCAGCTCACATGAGGATCAGCTGCTGATTCACTTTGTGCCGTATAAAGGGAAGCGCCTATACCTGCGGTGGCCAAAGGAAAAATGATGTGATGGAAAAGTGGTGTTAAAAAAGAAAATACAGATACGCTTCTTAGCCCTGGATCCAGATCTTAAATTGCTCCATACTGTGAAGGTATTTTCAGTCTATCTCTTTTGGCAGAATACTTCAACATCCTGGCTTGAATTTAGTTAGGGAGGCTGTGTTCATTATCACAAAGGGAGTTAGCTATAGAGTGTTCATGACAGAACTGTATTCAGCAGGTTCAGTGAAGAATTGTTCCTTTAATCACAGCAAAAATCATATCTCAAGTAGCTGTGTTTTTCTAGCTGCTCGTGTAGATGTGGTCAGTCTTGTTCAGTTCGTTCACATGACTGTAAGCTCCTCCGTAAGTTCCCACGTGTAAGGATCACAGAGCTGGCCCTCTGTGCCCCAGCCACTGGAGACTCCATTCCTGACAGTGCACTTTGAAGTTGTGTGCGGAATGAAAGTGTGAAAGCCTTACTGCTGCAGCTCACTGTGCATAGGTATAAGTGAGCTCACAAGACACAGGGGAGAATCAATTCCGTGGTGTGCTCTGTGTGTTACTGCATTGGATTGGGTTTGAAAGAGGACACTTTTCTGAGGAAATGTAGAACACTAATTTCTTGATTGAAATTTTACTCACTCCGCTTGATTCTTCGCTATTTGAAGCAGAGTCTTGTGATTTTACTATGGACAGGTCAGTCATCTTGCAATGCAGTACTACGCATCACCATTCAAACAAGGTGGAAACTGCATTAGAATGGTTAGGTCTTTGTTCCAGATAGGGATGCAAGGCTTGTTCTCTTCAGGTGATTCACTCCTGAATGGTGCTGTTGTATTTATTTCATAAATAGTACAGTATAAAGATGTTGATAAGATCTTGCTGAGATAAAGGAGGTAAGAATAGACTAGGCCTTGGAGAACACCTTTAGGAAAAGCTTGAGATGAAACATTACACTTAGATTTAGCTGTGCTAATAGTGAACAATAATAGAATAACCATGGGAAGTGGTGTTGGTTATCAGGGACGAGCAAGAACAGGGCAGTTCCATAGGGGAAAATGAGCTGTGAGCTGAGGGGGACCATACAACAGGCAGGGACAGTGACCTCACCAACCAGGGTGCAGTCTCACAGTACTAGAGGACTGATGACAGGGTTGGTGACATTAACGCCTTCTGTTCACAGTCTAATTTGCACAGTCAGACAAATGCAAGGTGATGAGTCATGTCTAACATCAAAAAAGGAAGTCCAGCCAGTGAATCAGGATCAAGAAAGGCCAAGCAGGACACAGGTATTTCTGTGTCACAGTTCCGGCAAGAACTGGGGGCCTGAGCTTAAATGGAGCTCCAGGACCAAGGAGCAGAGTACCTAGATAGAGGTCCCAAGTGAGGCTGTCCAGGGCTGTTGAGGCCTGTTAGTATACTCAGGGCTTGAAAGTGGGTGTCTGCCTCTTTGCAGTGATGCGTTAGCCCACTTGTGCACAAAAAGAGCTAAAGACTAGCTTTTCAGTTTGACACAACATCCCCTTGAAATTGCATGACACTCAACCAGTTTGCTGGAGACAGAAAAAGGGGTGTGTGGTTTGAATTGCAAGTGTGTTTTGTCACATTCTCAGGAGGTCGGTGACAGATCATTAAGTTAAACTTGGAGACAAACATATTTCACATGGCAAAATCAAATCTCAGACCCCTTCAAGCTGGTAGTGTTTTACACTGGCATGGCAAACAGATGATTTCACGATGCCAGAACCTCCTGGAACTTAGATTTGGCTCACTTCAAAGGAGGTGTTTTCTTGAGCTTTTGTAAGCAGCAGTGAAGAACTGATAAGGGAAGTGTCCACGTATCATCATTTCTCCTTGTGTGCCTGTAGTTGAGAGGGAGAAGAAAATCTGGCAATATGGTCACTGCCACTGTAGTTCCTAAATCTCCAGAAGCGTGAATAAGCGGTTCTACAAATCCTTCCCATCCCTTGCCTGTGTCTAGGAGCCCTTCCCATCTGACAGGAAACGTCACCTGAAGGAAAATCAACTTGAAGTGTTTTCTCTCCCACTTACCACCTTCCAACTTTGGTTGCTGAGAGAAGAAGAGAAAGGCTTTTAACACCATCCAGTGACCCAGCTCTAAGTACAGTCTTCTGGATTTGATCTAGCTGGGGAGACAGGAGGTCAGCTCCAGGGGCCAGGAAGAGTGAGAGAAACCATGTCAACAGGCTGCTCCCGCCGTGTCTGAGTGGTGAATGATGAGCGTGTGACATGGTAGAAGGAGCGAGGGTGCTCACCTGGAAAATGTTGCAGGAAGCCTGTCATGGGTGTTTAAGTGCTGACAAGATGTGTCTGAGATATCCTTGTAGTGCATTTAGGATAAAAGTGATCTTTCTCGTCGTTCCTGATTTGGAAGGAAAGTTGCTGCCCTGGTTCATAATGGGGGACTGAGCAGCAGGTTACGGCTTGTTGAGGGGAGTGAAGTAATTTTTCAATATGAAATAATGCTTCTTTACTTATGTAAGGACTGAAAGGGCAGTTGAAAGTGAAGGCTTAATTCTGCCATCTTTCCTTGATCCATGGGTCTGATCCCAAATTAACTGAAATCAGCAAAAACTCATTTTGCTTTAATGGGTTTTGAAGCAGGCTGTATTTCAGGGACATCTCCAGATCAGCAAATCCTTTGATCCAACGTGTGACTTCTTTCTGAGAAAAATAGCCATGGCATGAATCGGCTGCCTTTCAGCGGTCAAGTGTATCCTGTGTTACCTCCAGGAATGTTACAGGTCAGGTTGGAGATGGCATTGGGCAAATCTGTTAGCAAAAGACGTGTAAGTAGTCCTGCTCTTCTAGTTGCTGTACTAATATGTAACAGAAAAATCAGACCAGCTCAGGGGTTTATAATCTAAGAGCATACGTACTTCTAGTCACTGTAGCATTGTCTGTGAGGCAGTGGAGATTCATCTAAACTATATATATCTAAACTATATCTGTCAGGAGAAATGGATATGATACAGCAGTGGTGTCATGAAGACAACACAAAGCAATTTGTCCTGCTGATGAGCTATGCCTAACACTTTTTCTCTGGTATCCCAGGCAGCTTGTTCAAAGTTAGCTCAGTTATCTATGCACTGCACTCTGGTCTACTTTGGAAATGATCGGAAATGTGTAGGGAGATTATTGGCCTGGAGAACCCTGACATGCTGTCTGTCAGTCAAAAAACAAAGTAATATTAGAAGTTTCTAGTAGTGTGAAGGGAAGGAATTTACTTTTGGAACTAGATTTTCTATTGTAAATTGTCTTAAGAAATTACTTGGTGGGTCTTAGTATGTACCTCCCAATGCCTTGTCAGGAAACACACATGCACTATGGAACCAAAGATGTCTTTCAAAAAGAGGTGACTTGTCTAATTCTGACATCAGTTTAAATTGGTAAAATGCGCTCGACTTCCCTGCAGTTTTCCTACTTACAATGTGATAAGCAAGAACAGAACCAGATCCTGACTGCAGTGGATCCTTTTCATTGATAGATCTTCAACACTTCAGTGGAATCAAGGTAAAAAAATTGGAATTTTCTACTGCTTATATGAGGGCAGAAATTTGAATTTGTTTTTTGTTTCTCTTCCTTTGTTTGTTGCTCACACTCTTAATTGCTTGACTTCTGTCATTCTGCAATAGTCAGCTGGGAGAGCTTTGTAATGTTTAGCCCTTGAGCCTGACCTTCCAATCCCTGCAAAGTCCAAAGGAGAGGAAAGAGTTTTAACTGAATTTAATTGGGGTCGTCTTTGCCCATCAGCCTCTTCCTACTCACCACCTGGGGGGGTTGAGCTGGGGCCCTGCTAACTGGTGGAGACGGAAGGGTGGAGAGGATAAGATATCTCCACGTCAGAGCCGTGCAGCTGTCATTCTGGGTTACTGAGCAGACAGGAGATGGTGCCTGCAGGAAACAAAGATGGTTCCCACCTGTCCAGAGCTAATGAGGATGTTTCTGATGTCAATAAATGTTTCCTGATCACAACAAAAAGCCAGTAATCTTCGCAACCCACTCACGAACAGTAGGCAAATAGAAGAGGTGCTGGACAGAAGTGGAAGAATCAGGGAATAGGATGCAGATTAGAGATGGAAGAATTGGAAGAAAAGGGAGAGAGATTATTTGGAGGAGGAGAAGAAAGGGAAAGAGCAAAAGAAGGAAAAAAAAAAAACCAAAACACACAGCAAAAGAGAGAAAACAAGGATGTGTGGATGGACTAGGGAGGAAACAGAGAAATACACGGAAGGGGCCTGAGATGAGAAATATTGAAAGCACACTGAAAATGGACCAGAAGAAAAAGAACTAAAGGAATGACAGAAGAAAGCACTGACAGGTGGAGAGTATTGGTTAACCTAACAGAACCTATTCACAGAAAAGTTTGAGTAGCCCAGAGCAATGAAGATTGTAAGACGAATCTTGGCATAGAGAAGTTAAGGGAAAGGAGAGGAGGAAGGTACTTCTGATGTTAATACAAACTTTTTAATCTTAATCTTGAAGCAGTCTGTTCACTGAAGAGAAAAAAATAAGACATATACTTCAAGTTAGAAGATGGGAAAAGAAGTGCAAATGGGCAGGAAGCCCGAACCAGGCACTGCATGATTATTGCTGGTGGGCATCCTGTACTCAAAGACTAGAGCATGGATGTGCTCTAAACACATCCTGGGAGTGGGGCGAGAATGAGAGTCAGGCAGCCTTCAGGCTGTTGGAGATTGAGTTGAGGGGCTTTCAGTATAGGTGATTGATAGACCCGGCCTTGGATGTCTGTTATCATGTGTGTACTCTGTCTAAAATCTGACAATATGTTTCCAAGAGAAGCTTGGAAGTAGCAGAGCAATTTTGAAAATCTAGCCTGTGAGCTCAAATTGCTCATCAGTTTATAGAAATTGAGCCAGTATTTGCATTCTTTCATACTGTCTGGGTTCTGTGCAGGTGTTTCTGCTCTTAGTAGAGGACACCACAAATACAAAGGGAATTTTACAGATACATAGTTGCGTATATATATAAAATGTATATAATATTATATGGTGTATATATATTGGATAGTATATATAGCAGAACTTGATCCACATAACTCGGAAAACAGCATTTGACTTGGTGTGTCTAAGCAGAGCACAAATCGTATATTCAGTCATACTAGTTCAAGTTCAGTTTCGGTCATGGACCAAAAACATGTAAATCATTAGATTGTTAAAGCAAATGAAACTTCAAGAATTTTCTGCTAATAGAGAATGGTATGTAGTTTCAAGTGGTATTTTTTAACAAATCTTATGCTCAAGTTGGTACAATACTATCAAACTGATTGTATCAGTAGGATCTCTCAAAACAATCTAGCTAAAAAAAAAAAAAATCTTTCGGAGATGGAACTTCTATGCGTACCTGCTTAAACCAAAACCTTTCCTTCCTAAGAGACTTAACTAATTGGTGCTTGGACTACTAAGCTATTCTTGTCCACAGTCTAATCTTTCATCGTTACCCTGTGCATTCTCTTGTTTTCTTCTTGAAATTTTTTTTTCTCTCTGCACATTACTCTGGCCCTGGAAGTTTGCAGTAAAGAATTTCAATAAATTCCCAGCCTTCCCTAGCTCTTGAGAAGGTAGCAGAGCTGTGACAGAGAGTGTTTGTTAGCAATTTCTTCTTTGTTACTTATAGCTGTGTTCCTTACTCTTAACTGAGATACTTAAGCAGAAATTTTAAGACCAAAAATGTCTGTTAGGCTAATGTAAGCTGACAAACTAATGTAACACAGGGAAAAGACTTCCCTTATGAATTCCACATCAATCCTATAATTTCCTTCTTGCCAGCATCTCAAGGAAAATCTTCAATCTTGACATAAAGCAAAAGAGAATCCATTTTAAGTATTACACAGACTATGAACATCAACTACCTGCTGGGGTAGCAACTGTCATCTGTGACTTACCAATAAGAAGCAGACAGCTGATGTAAGAGGTTTGTCCAGAAATGTGTAGCACTTCGTCATCTGTTGCAGGAATAAAACTATGCCTTTATACCCATTGAAAATGCGCTTCATTCTCCCAGCCACTCCCTACTTCTCTATCCTTCTCCTCTAACAGATTTACTGTAGAAGCACCAACTGGTCCTGCTCACACATTTTTGCCAAAATAGGGTTTGGTTTGGTTTTTTTTCCCTCCCAAAGATAATATATTTTGTGATCAACACTTTTATATGTGCTGATATTTCTTGAAATCCTGTGAAAATCTTACTTTGGAAAATTGATTCTTCTTCTTCCTCATATCAGATATATTTAAAGTTCATATGTGTTTTCGATGTTTCTGTTGTTTTTAAATTGCATATCAATAACAGTACTTGGAATAATTGTGATACATAATGTTGCATCGAGGGTGGGATTGATCTCATTTTGATCTAGCTGTCTGATGATCTTCCACCACAGGTCTTCTGTAGTCAGTATGAGAAGATCAGCAGCTCCAGAGCACAATTCAACTAATCTTAAAATAGGTGTCAAAGGATAAATGAATCCTATTCAGAGTCAGACTGTCCTGTTAAAAACAGGAAGACACTTGAATCTACACAAGAAGGACAAATATTTATGTTGGTGCTAAGTAGCAGTTGTCCTTCAGGAGTCTAAAAATAAAATGAAAGCAAAGAGTATTCTGTCAAAGTACATCCTATTATAACACTGGTAGCAGTGCACTGTCTCAATGTGGTGTTATAAAACCGTGTACAAAAGCTACAGAATTTAAGAAAAGAATTTTAAATTAACTGGGAACACATATAAAACAGGTGTGGGTTTTGTGTGGGTTTTTGGGGTTTTTTAAACTTCTGCATTGAACATTCTGGAATTTCAGTCTCATCAGCTACCTGCAAAGCATTGTTCTGAAGCAGAAAAAGGCCAAAGTAAAAACATTTATGTAGTGCTGTGCTGTGCTCCAGTGTTACAGAGGAGCGCAACTTCAGTCAGTTCTTCCAATTATCCTCCTCATTACCCAGCATTTGCCACTGGCCAAGAGCAAGAATGGGAAACCACCAGCTCGCTTCCTAGTCAAGTTTATTTCTGAGTTAAAAACTCATTATTAGTGTTTCATTCTCCACAAAGACTTTTGGCTCTGCCCTGTGAAATGCCAAGTGAGTTGGTTCACCAGTGAAGCTTTTTACTGGATCTGTCCTGCTCTGTCCCTGTTTGAAGCTTGGACATGTGACAGTCACAGTGAACAATCACAGCTGAACCCTGGGGAGGTCAAAGCGACAGGGCCCTAGAGTTTCAGACTCAAATAAAACTTTTACACGAAGACATTGGGGTCTTTCTCTCTCATCCCCAACCCCCCTGTGCTCCTCTTTGCTGCCCTGCCCCCTTTTCTCTTTGAAGAAATGTGTGCTGATGTAAGTGGACAACACAGGGAGTCAATAAAGGGGGTATCGGAGAGCCTAGGAGGAGATTGCCTGCAGCAACAGAGAAGACACAATTACTGCAACAACTGTCCAACCAACCACAGCCAGGAGACTCCACTTAATCTAATTGAGTGTGAAGGCAGGCTGGAGACACAAGACCCGCTCCTCCATCCCCCCCTCACATAATATAGACACTATTGGCTGCTAATTGGCGCCAGTGGGCTGGTGCTAATTGTGCTGATGTCTTGGTCTGAGGACAGGCATGTGAAGGATGAAGGGGTCTGCTGGGAATAGAAGGAGGGGAGAGTGAGGGAGACAGTGGTCATAAAAGTTGGAACAGGGCTTTAATTTCATATCAAATATTAAAGTAAGTGAGTGGAAGATCTGTGAACTCTCTTTGTGGTAACCCGCAAAAGGCCTTGGAGAATACCACCCCCCTGCCTCCAGCCCCAGCGATGAGCTATCTGAAGTGCTGTTTTCCACTTCCTCCCTAGCTTTGTTTAATTAATTGTGAGAATTGCTAACGATCCTTTATTCCTCTTCGTACTTTGTCTGCTTTCTCCCACTGCTGCTTCTTCATTCTTCATTTCAGAGATTCAGCTTCTCCAGCTCTAGAGTGTCAAATGTTTACTAGCCTTCGTTGTATGGAAACTCAGGCTGAACAGAATGTCAGCTAAGGCTGCGGTCATGTTCATTACCCTGCAGTTGGATAACGTCTGATTTGTACATGCAAGGCCAGGATGAGCAGTGGTGACCATGCGTGATTCTGTTCCTTATAAAGGTCTGATCAAAGTTCTGTAGTGGAGGTTGACATGTATCAGATGTTAGTAAGACTTGTTTACATAGAAAGTGTTGATGCATTAAACACACAGATACATATGGCGAAGTTAAAACAGCTATTTGTACCCCCAGTATGGGGTACATAAGAAAATACATTTTTTACTCAACTTTTTGGTAGGCAAACATGTGCTTTGTGGCCAGTAGTGCCTATGGAACAAGTTATTGTGAGCTGACCCTCTTCCAGCTCCTTATCCCCACAATTCTTGCTGGAGGTGAATACTGTTGTAGATCTGTCAGCAGAGGTGCTTGTGTGAGTGCTCTCCAACCTGTGTTAGTCAAATTAACGTAGTCGTTGGGTAGTAAGCTCCTGAAGTGTGGGTGAGGCAGTGGGGGCAGAAAGCTGGGACTGGCGGCACTGATCGTTTCCACCTTGCAGCTGGATTCAGCAAAATATGCCTGTCCTCTGTTGTTTCCACGTTAGGACTTAGGTTGGTATAACTAGGTAGATAAGTCATACTCCTTGCTCTATAAAAGTACAAGTTTCAGCATTATTCTGAGTTAGAAATATTCCAGTATACTGCACTGCATTAGCAACAGGTCTGCTGTTGACAGTGGCATCTTCCGAACATCCTATTACAAAGCCTGGAGTTGTGTTTGCAGGAGGTAGGTAATTAACTTTGGTATTTTGGCTATTTGATCTAGGCTGATTGTATTCCATTTATATAATTTTTCCTGCTGACTCTCTCAAAGTTCTCAGCCTTCATCTGTCCACATCCTGAAGAGCAGCTCTTTGTTCTAGAACAACTTTGTTGCTTGCTTGGATTTTTTCCCCCACGAAATCCTTTGTTCTTTTTGTGCTCCCAAAGAATTCTGTTACCATATAATTTGTTTTCTAGAATGCAGATTGGCAAGGGCAGGAAGTGATATCCTATCTGCTATGTATTATAAATAAATTGTCATTTAAAAACACACACATATATCAATTTTTTAAGCTGAATAGGCCAAATTCTGCACTAGTTATACATTTTAAGTCTTAGCCTTCCTCTCCAAGAAGACCCCAACCCCCTCACTGGACTAAGTTGCTGATTCAAACAGAAATAATTGTTTGAGCTAGGACCCCAGATTCAGATCAGGATTGGAGCAGTGAATTGTATCTGCATGCAGCCTTGCTTCTAAGATTTTAATCTCTAAATAGACAGGGAAAGTCTCATTAAGCTTGTGCCGTGATGGAAGCAGAGCTCCTGTGAGGAGAAATGACTTGCTTACTGCCTAACTGTGTTGGTGTGCTGGATAAAGGTGTGAGTTTGGTATACAGTAGAATACTCTTCACTCTAATTTAACCAAGGTGAATAACTTCACCAGTGATGATACAGTACGGCAGCCTTTAATACATCCTAGGGAGAAGTTGCTCGTCTTCTCTGGGAGCCCTGCTATGTATTCTGGTTGCTACCAGTGGTTTAGAAAGTAATAGAAAGTTGGAAGTGCTGTACTACAGCCTTAATTAGGGCATTGTGTTGCACCTGTGTCTCTCAAATCCTGATGCTGCAGAGAAGCCCTGAGTTACAGTGGCTAGATTTTCAGATGTTTTAAGCTTTTTTCCCCTCAGTGTTTTAAGGTCAAAGTGACTTAGGTATCTGTATCTTGTTTTTGAAGGACCCAGAAACCTCGTGATGCCATTTCATGACTCACTTAAGACGGCGTGATTGTGTGAAGCGGGGCAATTCATCCAGAGGTACACAGTCTCATCCCTGGCTGTATATTCCTGTCATCTCGTTTGAATAAGCTCAAGTAATTGTGTGACTGTGAGTTGAATTTGAAAACAGATCTCCTGATTTAGTTGAAAGCAGTTATTTTCTTTCTTAGTTTGCCACTAACTTTCAAGAGAATCAAGGAGTTAATACGGATCTTTCCTTCCCAAAGAAGGGAGAAGGGAAGGTGGGATCAGAAGAGAGAGAGAAGAACGATCAGTATCTTATTCTTACTAGAAATCACAATATGTTCGTCTCCCTACTTCCTCATAAAAGTGGACCATAACTGTAAAAGTCACTTGGGCCTTACAGTGCTGCTCAAAACAATGCATAAATAACTTTAAAATTCTAATCCTTGAACTTCTATAATTATGTTACCTTTGTGTGGTATGTAACACAGTGACAACTTGGTTGGCCTCAGGGCACTACTGCTATAAAATGTTCAATATTAAATAATAATTGCAGAAAGTACTTTAATAGGTTCTCACGGTAGGATGTTCTGAGTATCTATATATATCACAGGCCACTGAATTCAGATAACAGTTTTAATCTAAAATTAAATTTTAATGTCCTGATATCTAGGCAATTTTAAGCTTTTTATAATTTTCACAATGAGCAGATTCTTGGGTGAAAGGCTTAGGCACCCAGAGTTCTCTGCCTCTTTTTTTCCTCTCAAAATGTAATCATAGAACTGATGTATGAGGCCTTTAAACTCATTTGACAGCACGTCACTTTTACTAAGGAAGGCAGAAAGTGAGTGAAAGCTCCAGAGTGATTTGTTTCAAAACCTAACTTCCAAAGCCCAAGCTTGTGAACAGGCAGTTGTGTCTTACAATCAAAATATGCCTACCTCTTCCGTGCAGACACAAACTTCTAGTGTGTGGCATTGTTAAGATAGCCTATAAGCTTGGTAGAAAAGCAAGCCATTGTAGATTGGGGATATATTAGGCCAGACTTGTACCAGGTACAAAATATGCTGTACGTGACTAGTCTTTCTCAGTTCAGTCTTCCTCTTCAAAGGAGTTCATCACTTGTGCGGATTCATCATACCCTTTTCTCAGATGATGTAGCATTTACTCTAGAGCCAGAGTGTACGAAATACCTTTAGCAACAGAGCTTGAATTCTGCTTACTAATTGGCTTGTTTTCCTAGTCACTCTGGATATAACTCTAGTGCAGTGCTATTCTAAGATACCCAGACTAGCTTATAGCCAGCTAACAAAAAGTGCAGTTGCATGGTTGGTATAAGCTCTTCTAAGACTATGCTCATGTTCTCTTTTTTCCTTCCTTTTCCTTCCTTCTACTGTGAGTTTTCATGCTTTCCCGTGAGTCAACACTTGTGATTTTACAGACATGCGGTAAATCAGCTCTCTGATCCATCTGAAATCTTGGATACCTCCTTTTTTTTTTTTTTTTTTTTTTTTTTTTTTTTTTTTTTTTTTTTTTTGGATATGCTAATTTGTAGATCAAAAAGCTGAGTTGTCTAGTTGGGTAGTGGCAGGATCACTAGTGCTGATGAAAGCAACAGGAACATATAGTTAGGAGCACTGAGACTGTCCCTTTGTGGTCTTAGTTTGGCTTAATCCAGCTATAAACTTAATCCAACAAATGTAGTGTGGTTTAATCCAAATACCCCCTGCTTGACGACATAACACTCTAGAGGTTATGGAGATTGTATCACTGAGGGCTGTGTTCATTGAGTTCATTTCTCGAGTTAAATAGATCTCTTTTTTAATCTATTGTAAAACTGAGATTATGTCACTAAAAAGAGCATAACTTTATAATCTACTGTGAGGAATCTCCTTGCTCTATAGCACCTGGATCAGAGTCAGCAGAGCACTTGCAGTCAATGGACTGATGACTCAAGTGCTTACAGGTGGGTGTGTACTTCGGTGCTTTGCTGAGTAGGAATGGACATACTGTTATGTTTAAAATTGAACATAAAGTTGAATGCCTGTAGAGCTGGGGTCTTGGGCAGGACCTCTGTAGCACTTCTGTCCTTTGTCAGGTTCCAAGTATATAGTGCAAGAAACTAAGCTTAGATCTCATAAATAATAATTCACATCTTCAAGCATGGAACTCCCCTTTGGCGTCATGCAGAGTCTCTCTTGAACCTTTGAATCTGTCTTAACTGTGCTTTAAGAGAAGAGCCTATGCTAAGAGCTTTCCGCTAGTTCAGCCTAAGGGTGTGTGTGTGGGTTATTTCTACGGAAAACAATAGACGAATATATTTCATTGTTCTCTGACTTGGGAAAACAAGAAAAGCTGCTATTCTAATGGAATCCAAGTAACAGCAGACTCCTTCCTCACTTTTAATGGGTTAACACCCCAGAACAAAACTAATCCAGAGTCTCCGCTCACTTCAGCAGGCTTGTAGTTGAGGCTTTAAGCAGAGGACAGAGTGTTTTCTTCTCCATGTATTAGCTTCAGTAGTTCAGTGCCATGTGGGAAATTGAAGAACTGAGTCATTCTATCAACTTAGGCCTTATTTTATTTCCTTCAGAGGATTTCTGCATTTTATGTTGCAGTACTGCTTCAAAAGGCAGCTGTGACCAAAGAATGAAGGGAAGAACCGAATTCCACTGGCTTAAATTGCAGAATAATTTTTCTTTGAAGCTACTCCCTCCATCCCATGCCTTTTCTTTGCACGTGCATTTTAAGAGAATTCATTGGTGCTGAAAGAGATCTCTTTGACAGGCCTGATGATTCACACCTTCTGTTCAGCTTCCTTCTTCAAACCAGTTGGAGCTGAAAAAGGAGGGGTCAACAACTTCAATGTAAGGCTGTGATTGTTGTAATTTTGACTGGGGTGGAAGCAGGAAGTATCTGAACTCAAGACCTCACTCTTCCATTAACCAGTGGAAGAATTTCCTCCCTCAGTGTTTTGTTGTGTGTGACATAAGTGAGACACTCAACATAGACCTCATAAAATGTGTTCTGAAGTCATCTCTGGCTTCCCTTTTAGACAAGCAAATTCTTACTGAGCTGCTCAAACTGCATAGTTGATCTGGTGATATCATCACTACTATGAAGGCTCACTTGCCAGCGTATTGCAATAAGATAATTGTTACATGGTAAATAGCTATTAATTACTGCTGCTTTCCTGTTAGTACACAAAAACACTCTCGCTGAAAGCTGGGGCTTAGTGGATAGCTAGCTAAATATTGCTAAACAGGTGTGCATATTAAAGATCAAGGAGCTCATTATCTACACTTGCAGGGGAGAGAATGACTGAGGTTTCTTTCCTGAGTGTCTTTGCAAACCAGTAAAATGAAAATGCATATTTGTACTCAGAAACAACACAAAAAACACAAACATACATGCAAGCCCATTCAGCCCAGCGATGTACAGTCCCTCATGACCATGCTAGAACATTTGCCCTTCTCAGATATAGGCACAAATGTATGAAGTGTATCACTTACATTTGTCAGTTTTACCACTGGATGTAGAAATGTGACTTCAGAGAAATTACAGTACGTATATATGCACCAAATAATACTCGTATGTGTCCATCCCTGTACTTGCAAACAGAAATACTTATAGGCACATGCAGCGTCCGCTGTCACAGCACACCCGTTTTTTTCTTTCTTTGTCAAAATAAAAATCCCATTGATTTTTACTTTTCATGCTTCTGTTACTAGCTCCAGCTAACAACTGCCACTGCTGTTTCTTATCAATATTTGATGAGTAGGGTGAGGTGGAATGGAAAAGCCCTGTGAGTTTCTCCTTTTAAATGGTCTCTGTGAGGGTTGAGGTTTTTGTGGCTTATGTTTATTTTCTCTGTCTGTTTTACTTGCTTGGGTTAGGTGCTGAAGGTGACTTCTGCTGAAAGATAGGATAGAAACAGGACATCTCTTCCCCCCGCCCCATTTCATGCCTTTATCTCTGCACTCTTAAGTAGGCTTATTGATGATTTTGTGGGATTTTGAGTTTTTAGATCTGTGAAATTTGTGAACAGTGGAAGGGCAAGCAACACTTGTCTGTACATAGCTGACATAACTTCTCCTTAACTAATTTTTCCCAAGCTTTATCCAGCTAAGTGTTTCCAGGAAATAAGCTCTCATTTTTAAAATTATCTTTCAACTCACAAAATTAATGACTGCCCTAGTACCTTACCAAATTTTGCCTATAGCCGTAAAAAAAAAAAAAAAAAAAAAAAAAAAAAACCCCACAACCTTT
>VFFE01007987.1:643444-671515 GCA_008921705.1 Burhinus oedicnemus | reverse complement strand
AAAAAAAAAAAAAAAAAAAAAAGAAGAGTAACTCCAGAATAGAGCAGCATGCCTTCAGGACATATCCTTGAGTTATAATTCTTCATTTATTCTTCACTTACTGTAAAACAGAAGTTTCCATAGTACCTAAAAGAGAATCTTCTTTCTTTTCTTGTGCTTAAACAGCTAATACAACTTTGTGGATGTGATCTTATGTCAAAATAAGGTCAAAGGCTTATTCATTACTAAAATGAGAATTCAGTGCTTTGCTCAAAACAGACAGCATTTCTGCAAATACTTTTCATACTAAAGAGCTAGTTTAAGTTTACAAGCTTCGAGTCCTAGAGTG
This sequence comes from Burhinus oedicnemus, assembly GCA_008921705.1. Taxonomy (NCBI): domain Eukaryota; kingdom Metazoa; phylum Chordata; class Aves; order Charadriiformes; family Burhinidae; genus Burhinus; species Burhinus oedicnemus. The sequence continues at coordinate 671,187 of VFFE01007987.1, read as the reverse complement.
TGATTACCGAGAGGGCAGTACATGAAACATGACAGTCATCATTTCAGTGAGCTCTGTGGTAAGTGAGAGTATTTGAGAAGCAAACAAGGCCACGCTTAGAAAATGCAGCAAAGAGTGTGTGGAAGCTTGGCACGTTGGAAACACTGGGCTACAAGCATTGGAGAAAAAGGCTGCCAGCTATCCAGCTTCTGCATTTGCCATCTTATTTCTAGGTTAGTGACCAGTTCGATCACAGGCAGTCAAGTTGTCAGCTGCAATATAATCCCAGCAACTGTGATAAGCAGAAACGTGCTGATGGCATACCGTAAAATGGGACATCAACCAGCGAACACAGGCTACTGACAAAACCAATGGAACACGGTATTACTGGATGTCACTTGTGAATGCTAACATGTGGAAGAAATACCCACAAAAACTGTGCCGTAGAAAACTGTGAATCTTTTTGCAGTGTAACAAGCTGTCCTTGTGATGAAGGAGGAGGGGGAATAACCCCTATCATCCTTCCCTGAGATTTAGACTGCAAGGCCTCATTGCAAGGAGATGGAGGCTTATCAGTTAGGTTAAATGTAGGCATAGGCATCAGAATCTCATCTGTACTTTATAATATTACAACAGGGGAACTGCTGAAGAAGGAACTCAAAAGACTAGAAAAAAACCCTTATTTGCGTTTACTATAGCCATCAGTAGCCTTATAGGAGTGATTGCCAGACCACCTAAAGATCTGAGCAAGCCTCGTATTCACATGAGGTAAAAAATAGTAGGGAAAGCATAATTCCCCCTCCCCCCCGCTTTTTCAGAATTACTGTAGTGGACATGACTGTTTTGTACCCGAAGGAGTCAAAATTTAATTCTGACTTTGAATTGTAAATTCTGTTTAAATAAAATGTAACCTAGAAATCGGGGGAGACAGGGGTAAGAGGAGGACAGGTGGTATCAGTCCCTCTTTTTGTATTGCTGGGATATATTCTTTGTTCTTACAGATTAGGAAATTCTACAACAAAACTGTAAAGTGAAACTAAAAGATGATTAAACAAAAGAAAAATGCTGCTTCTCCATCATTCCGTTCTTCTTTTGCTTGGTCACGTATCACAATCGGGTGATGTTGTTAGGAGTCATTATTCCTGGATTTCTAATGACCCTTCACCTCCTGGGGGTGCAGGAACATTAGCCTCCAGGGTGTGGGAGGTATCTTGTGGGTCATTGCATTGCTCTGGGGCTTGCAGTCAGACCGGCTCTTCTCCTGTCAGCCTTGGAGGAAGGATACAGATCGGAGGAGAGCCAGCAAGATGGCAGGCAGCCTGTGTTATTTTCAGACATCCAAAGAGGCCTTGAGAGGCCTTCATTAAAATCTGGAGGCCCAAAGGTGTGCAGCTGGTATGGAAAAGACCTTTGGGTTTTGACTACAAGCCACGATTTCTTCCAGTCTGTGTAGGATGTAAGAGTCTGTCATTTGTTCCAAAGATGAAAGATGAGTGTCTTACTGTACCTTACATGTAAGTACTCCCTAAAACTTCTAGAGAGTTTGAGAATGCTTCTTTTTTTATTCTGATGGAGAGGATAATTTTTGTATCACTCTTCTAAGGCCTAGTAGATTATAGTTAAAGAATTATTTTTTTTCCTCTCTCTCCCCCCACCCCCCATATTTTACGTCATTACAGTGGTGTAGAAGCAGGAAATCGCATCAGTTCCTGTGGAGGCAACACACAATTAATCTATTCCCTCAGATGCCAGGGTTTGGATAATTAGTTAGGGAAATGGAATGAATAGCATCCACCAGATATTCAGAACTGCTCCAGCACCCATACAGTGCAGGGAAACAGGGTTAGTAAGTTCGGTTATGAATTTTTTTCGGCTTCCCCCCCGCCCCCCCCAAATAAGCTTTCTGTGTCAGGTGCTGCACTTTTGAAACTTTGACCTTGGCTGCTGAGCTCTTGGAAACCCAGATCAGCTCTTCTGAAAAATGTGGCACCCTTTGATGCAAGTGACCAATCCCAAAGTACTATGAAATGTGTGAAAGGCAGCATGACAGTTTGACAGAGGGTCTCGGCAGTTGCCTTTGCAGTGCAAGCAAGTTCCTTCCAACAGTTGTTGATGTTTTTGCAGACTTTTTCTGAATTTGCAAGTGATTTAGAGCCTATTTGGAAGAGCAAACACTTCGTTATGGATATATCAGGCTCTTCAACTTAAAAGCTTAAGAGAATTCCCTGTCACAGGTCTGGGAATTCTGGGTAGGACTTTTCCATTTGGATTTCTGTGCTCAGCAAGCATGTGCTCTGATTTGTTAAGGAAAACCAATAGATCACTCTTCAGTTTGTGGTAAAAGAAAATAAATCAAGGAAAAATATTTTGCATTAAGCAAAACACTTTTTGTATCATTTTAATACTGTTTTATTCATGTGAGTATGGTATAAAATTTGAAAGTTACACAAGTCGGGGCTTTTTTGAGAGATGTGGTGGCTTCATTTCAAATATAAATACCTAGGGATGCCTTACAGTTTCATGATTCTGTTCCTGTCGTGGCAAAGTTCAAGCCCGTCCTTGTTCTGTGCTGTGTTCTGACCACAAGAACCACTTTTGAAATGAGCATTAAAACTTCATCTAGAGGACATTTTAGTGATCCAGTTAAGTGACTGAAACATCTGCAAATGTGTAGAAGGCAAGAGAAAACATGAGAAATTTTCAGTAACCATGCAGAGCATGGCCAGCAACACCAAGTGCCCTCTGAATATGCAAGCAGTTGACTTCAGAACAAGTAGCAAGAGAGAGAAGGGGCAGTACCTGGGCAAAGCTGTTGGGATGGCAGCTTTTCCATTGCAAGGCATAAATCTTGGGCTTGTCTGATACGTGCTGTAAAATGGTGCTAGTTGAAGAGAAAGAAGGGAGTAGAGCCTCTCAGAATGCAATTCTTGCCATGTTCCTGGGGTGCTCTTGGGTGACACAAGGATAAGCAAGCATGCAGCTGGCTTGAGGTTTTTGTGTTTCTTGGGTTTTTTTCCAAGAGACCACTGTTTTTAATTCTCATCTATTGTCCTCCTTTCGTTGGTGATTTCAGGATTGCTGCTGTCTAGCGTTCTGGCTGTAGGCCATCTGGAAACCCTATGCTGCAGACACTGTTAATCCAGTGCAGGACAGGTTAGCCATACTCATTTCAGATCTACAGATGTTGACAAATCTGATTATCCATCTGCTGTACAAGTCTTATAGAAAAGCTGTAGCCGAGTCCTTGGAATTTAGTGAGAGGACTTAGGATATAGTTTCGCAGACATTTGAAGCTGGCAGCGCTTGTTAAAAGTGTCCTGGCTGATCATCGTTGTTCTGTGCTGTTCTTTACCCTGTGTTAATAGTGCAAGTCTTGAGAAAACCAACCATGGCTGAATATGGCCGCTTCTGATTTATGGATCTGATGCATCTGATTAAATCTGCTGACTTGTCTACCCATCCTTTGGAAATCTAAAGAATGTACCAATAGTCTGGGTCAGTTCTTTATTCCTCTGGAATCAGTTTAACATTCAAAGCTGTTCGTTGACCAAAGGGCTTTGGGAGGTCTGGATGCCTTTCTCCTTGTAACTTTTGTCAACCTTTTTCCATGTAGGTCTCCTCTACCAGTAAGCAAGTCACTGGTTTTCTCACTATTTAGTGAACATGAAGTGTGTGGGCAATGTGAAGTCATTGGGCAACACTGGCATCAGATGTGCATATGGGACCAGTCACACTGTGATGCCAGCTTAATAATTTTAAAGAGAATTGGATTATGTCATTTCTAACATACATCTCTCCCTGTTTCTTGAACCCGTTTTGGATAGATACACCAGGTTATTCTTCTCCTTAGTCTTGCATCTAAAAGCTCTTCCAAACACTGTAGCTATTAGGCAGCACATTAACAGGTTATTCTGGGCACTACAGAAATCTCTGATCTGGTTCTCCCAGGCATTGTATCCATTCCAGGTGACGCAGCAATCCAGTTCAGGTTCTCTTCTGTCTTCCAAATGATTTAGCAAACCACATCCCTTCTGTAAGAGAAAAATGATCTCTTTTCATTTGTAATATCTTTCCTAAAATGTGCTGTACAATCATGTCTCTAAAATATATGAGGTGATAGAGCAACTATATTGAAAAATAGCACATACTTGGCCAGTTTTACTAATAAGTAAAATATACAGGTCTGTATATGACAACTGTATGTGTTGAAATATATTGAAAACATATTTGGGTCATTCCAAATATACTGAAGTATTGAAAACTGGCCAGATCTGTAAAAAATTTAAGTCTGTGTTTTATATATAATATATTTAAAATCATTTTCACAAATAGATAGCAAGGAAACTTGCTATGAAGATGTGGGAAATACTAACCATGCTTTATTTTTTCCTGATGGAAACCAGTGATCGTGGATGCTATGTCATTATAGACACTGCAGTAATAGTTAATGTGTCTGCTAGGTAATAATTTGTGTACTGGGCCTAGCACAGGGGTTCGTTGATCTTACTAGAGACCACTCAGTAACAGTGTATTCTTACAGTAACGGCTCCCTTGGCATTGCTGGTGCTGATTTAAGTCCTAGCATTTCTTCCTCTGCAGTCTCTTTGGATTAGCCTGAGAACGGACGTGGGAGTGGGAGTGAGAGTGGTTGTGACAGCTCTTAGGTGGAGGAGCGTGCAAGTGCTTGCAATTTCTAGAGAAATGAGAAATTTCTGGAGAATGAGTATTCAGACAGTGAATCTGAGGGAAGGGATGTGACCCCTTAAAGAATGCAGTTGTCTTGGCCTTTGCATGAAAACAAGCATCTGCATTTATTGTTAGCTCCTGCTGGCATTCATAAGCATTCTCTAGATAAGACTAGAGATGTCTGGATGCCCTAGATACTCTGGGAAGTGCCCTTTTGCAGTATGACATAACCTGACGGAGTTATCTGTGATGAGAGCAGATCTATAGGCACAATGCTACTGGGATTCCCATGTCCTTCGGGTTTGCTGAGTTTACTGTGATGCCCTGCTTTGAATACCCCAGTAAATCTAGAATAGCAGATACAGCCTTCCAAATCAGCACTACCACACTATCCCTAAAAGTCAGCAATTGCCCCTTTTTGGAAGGTTGTCAGGGTCTAAATTATCCTTTTGAGTTTTTATGGGTGATTGTTGTATCTCTGAAAGGCTTGGGGCAGGAGATTCTAACTTTTTGCCATGGAGGATCCAGGGCTTTCTCTAACTTGCCCTGCGTGTTCCAGCAGCAATTAGATCCCCAGCGAAGATGAGAACTCCACTGAGAGCTCTACATACACGTTTTGTATACAGCACACACATTGTCTCTATGTGTGTTTCTGGTTAGTATTGCGATGATCTACTTTGCTGATGGACCTATTAAGTGTTGCCAGGGAGACTGTATTTATGGTGATGCCAATTGAAAGCAAGTTAGTGTCCTCAAGGTGGAGTGATGAGTGTTCTAGAAATGGTAAAAAGGCATATAGGACATTTGAAGCCTTGCGAGGAGAGCTGATTCTCTTTGAGAGTTAGGTGATAGAAACCTGGTTTCCTCATCCCAGTTAGAATAGGTTAGCAGCTGAGGGAGGAGACGGAGATCTCCTACAGAGAGCAGCTTTTCAAGGAAGACCACTGTTCCCTGGAGATGACGTTGCTACCTGGTTTGAAGGTGAATGGATTTTTCTTTGGTTCAACTGTCCTATTCCTTTGTTAGGAAAAGCATTAAAGACAATTTGGGGTCCTAAATCTGGCTCACTGTGTAAATCATTGATCTCTCAAACACGAGTCGTGAATCCTATGATACTGTTGACCAGGTGAATGTATTTCTGTTTACTATGCAATACGAAGTTTGTGCAAACATTTATTTGCATTCAGGAAGTTGGAGAAAGACCAGCCCCAGACAGAACAGAAAGCCAAGTATATTGGGGATCCTGTCATGAGGTGATTGATGAGGGTTAGGAGTGTCAAAATGAGAGTCATCACTGTTTTACTCTTCTGAGACTCCTTCTGCTCTGGGGATTAGCCACTCTGAATGGTGCCCATGCCTAGAGCAGGGGCGGTTATTCTGTTTCTGCAAAGCATCAGCGTGCTTAGAGCTGGAACACCTCAACATCTCACAGCCTTAATGAAAACAAGGAGCAAACCAGAATTCTTCTGAAAAATAAACAAGCCCACTTTCATGACCTCTTCTTGACCTCCCAATGAGGTGCTAATTACTAGAGGATTAGCACCTCTTCTGTATCACAATGGACCCAGCCAAGGAGCAGGAGGTGACAATACGGTGCACAAAATGCAAATCCAGAAGAATTAGTCCAAGGGCAGTAGACAAGTGCCAAAGTTAAGAACAGAGAAACCTTCTCAATTGTGAGTTCAACCTGTCGTCTAAAAAAAGTGCAAAATTAGTGGCTTTTGGAGGAGTTACACAGGAACGGAATCTTTTTTTCCCCTTCGTGACGGGCAGCTTTTCTTAATTTTACTTCACAGCTCAATTGAAAGCATTTCTTCATTGTGGCTACAGTGATAGCAATAAAGGCTTATTGACAATTAACTGCACCAGCAGAAGTATCTTTATGTATCTGTGCTGAAATATCATACCCGTTACACTACATCCACTGGTCCACTGATAAGCTGGAATGAAAACTATCTGTATTAGTACTTGTAAAGGAAGCCCTAGCAGAGATTTGTGTGATTCATGAGTGATGTTCTGTCAGGCTGAGACACTGAGGGCTCATAAGCTGTGTAAGATGGTCTCATACGGTTCATTGGCTGTATTTATTACGTTGGGGCAGTGAATGGTGTGGCATTTGAATGTTTTTGGAATGTTCTCTTCTTGTTTTCTGCTTAGGCATTAAGAGCCCAAGAAATCACCTAGTCACACTAGAAATCCCCTCTCTTATATGGGGTTGCACAGTCAGCCACACTGTCTCATACTTCTCAAATTCTACAAAAGCACAGCTGAACAGAGAAGGTTCAGATTTGCACTGGATTAGCTGCTGCACTGGAACATTTCCTCAGGGTACAGGGAATTTTTTATTTGTGGTACTGCTGAGGACTGAGATATTTGATTTACAAAATCTACATACCCAAAGGAACTGATCTCTGGAAGTGTTTGTTATAATCCCAGAAGATCTCAGTGTCTTCCATGGGAGCTATTTGGTTTGCTGGTAGTTCTTGGTTACTTGTGAAACTCAGCCCACGTGTTGGGTCTCCAACACAAGGATCATGTAACTATCTAGAAATCTGCCTTGTTGTGGGGATTATGTGATGGTAAAAGTGGTGAAGTATTTCTTTTGTGGCTACTATTGTCTCTGTGTGGGGATTTTCATCTATTTGGTCCTGTATGGGATGGAAAATAAAATGCTCTGGTATAAGGCATCTTGTGTGAGGCTTTGTATTGGTGTTTTTATTCTTGGTAGAAAGTGTATTTTTCATTAAAATTTCGTTATCAGAAGTTATTTTAAAGATAATCAGATTTTAGGGGCTGACTTTGAACATGGTCTTGGCCTGAATCCAGGTCTACTTAACACCGTTTATCAGCAAAGGTACAAAGAAGTGAAATCCCTGGTATGGCAGCAAATGCCATTGATGCTGCTGGGGGTGTATCAGCAAATCAGTATTTTAATTTCTGTTGCATGTTTCATTTGTAAGTGATGATCATCAGCCCGGGAGCTTTCATTATACAGCTGTGAGGCATAGCTTTTGCACTTCAAGCACCGCTGGGATGGCGAGGCCGGATTTGCCTGGGTGGCAGTGGTTTTGCCCTGTCTCCTGCTCAGAGCGGGACTGCTGGAAGAGCCCCCGGTGCCCTCTTGTGATTTAGGCCAGCAGGTGCAGTTCCATCTGTGCAGGTCTCTGGTGCCGGGCAGGGGTTGACACGTATTGCACGTTCATGGAATTTCAGTCCTAAGGTTATGCCTTCCTGTGCCTCAGTTTTCTTCTGGATGTTCTGGTTTGTTTGTAAAGTCATTTGGGAACTGTATGTGAAAAATGCTGTAATAAGAATTAAGGTTTATAATTTTTCTAAATATCAGTGAGGGCTGATGAAAGCTCTCACCATATGCTTCTAGATAACTGCATTTTACATAGTGCATCATGATATGTATTCTCTAATGTAGAACAGCATTGCACATTGTACTTGCAATGCATGTTAGAAGATTCTCTTCTTTCATCTGTCACCTGTCTCCATTCAGTCCATCAACAACTGCTTCTCTGCGGAAGAGGTGTTTCTGTTTCCCATGGTTATAATTATACTGGAATCTCTCCATTGGTATGGATAGTCTTATTGTAAAGGAGTGTGACTTAAGCTGTTTCCAAATACCGACAGGAACTTTGTCCCAGGGTTAGGAAGGAATTTCTGAGGTACGAGATACAGATAGACTGGAACAGCCCAAAGTCTGGTGGCCAAGATGGCCACCTGGGAGGTGAGAGATCAAAGCTCCAGGTACCTTTGCCTGACAGGTACTGGGTGAGATTTGCAGATGAGCAAAAGTCTCCTTGGGAGCAAACCGACCTGACTGTCCCCCAGCATAGATAAGAGACCAGTGCTCCGCTGGGGGAGGGAAGAGAAGCTGTAAACCTGAGTCACCTGAAGCTCAAGGACCTCTCCCAAGCAGCAGCTGTTCTGGATTTTGGGTTTTTTCTGAGTGGAAGTTTACTCACAAACATGAGAATGCTGTTCCCACAAGAATTTTTTCAATGCTGCTACATTCTCAGTGGAAATGCTTCTGTTTTGGATGATTGACTTTTGTGACAGAAGATCTTGTCACCAATATATTCCCGACCAGCTTTTCACTGACCAGCTGCTGTACCTTTACTGACTCTGTTTTCTTAGATGTGAACATAATCTGCTTATACAACAGTCCAGGAGAACTCCGTTTGGATGAAATATGTCCTCTTCACTGGTTAAGCCATCTCAAGACATAGTTTTCAGAGCTGTTCCTTGCGTTGTTCATGACAGTTTGTCTTCGCACTTCTCTTCCATGGATGAGAATCACCCTAAGTCAGTTGGCTTTGGCCGTGCTGCCTAAGCTCACACCAGCAGAGGAGCTGTAATTTTAACTACTTGGCTGCATAATACGGTCCCATTAGCGACTGTGGCAGACACACTGTGTAATGTAATTTCCTGTTTTATCTCCCAGATTTTCATACGGTGCAAGAGACTCCTGTCTACATTGTTCTTCTGCAAAGGATATGTGCGGTATGGGGCCAAGGTGACACAATCAGGATCTCCTTGGTGTAGTGTCTGAGTGGGGCCTCTGAATAATAACCAGATTACTATCTCCAATTTATCCTAAACATGCCTGCCTCCTTTTACAGTTTTTGTTACAAAGTATTGTTGCCAGGATGGATTTATGCTGGGCCATTTCCCACTCCAGCTGCGTCATTACAATCATTGTCATGAGAACACAAAAGCAGAGACTGAATGCCTTGTGCCTTCCGAAAAATATATTTGTCCCATTGCACTGTTGTGACCTTCGGAGTATGACGTGGCTTGATCTGCTAGTGGCTACTAAAATGAAGACTTCCTGATGCTTGATTACCAGGGATCCTCAAAGGCCTGAGTGACTCCTTGTTGTCTCAGATAATCTGGCTAGAATATGCAAAGCAAAATTGCCAAGTGAAGAACAATTCCTAGAGGACGGTCAAGACACATGCCTATAGCAGTTTAGACCTAAATAGATTTTTTTTTGTTCTTTTACTGAGTCTCATGCCCACCCCTTTTTCCATGCATGTATGTTAGTTATCCACTAGAAGGCGCTGTTGTACAGTGGACAGACTGGGTGGGTACGGTCAGCAGACTTGAGTCCCCTCCCCTTCGAGTGCCTCAGTTTCCCCATCTGCCAAATGGTTAATGTTTTGAGAAATGTCGACCGTTGTGGCGTAGAGCAATTGGATGTTATTAAACCACCAAAGGAGTCAGTCGAACCATATCCTTGCTTTTAGAAACCAAGATCAAACCAGATGCCTTCAGGCTCCCCAGTATGACACAGAGCCACAGAAGGTGAAGAGACTGTTTCTTCATTATTCCATTCGTTTCCCATTTTTTTGGTGCCCTGCTCTCACCTCCAGCCTCCTATAACATTTTGCCATGGGGCTTAAAGGAAAACAACTGCTCATTCAAAGGGGCACGTGCTAATTTTATAAGCTTACGTGGCTGTAGCGTACAACATGTGAGGTCAGTACAGAGCCCTTCCCCATTTAGCTTCCTCAGACACAAAACGTAGAGGAGCAGCCTGCATTCCCTAACCCCATCTGTCATTTTGAAAACAGTCAGGGTCAGCTTTTTGCAGCAGTAAATAGATATGCTGCTGATTGTGTGTGATGCTTCTAATAGCAACCAGGTTTTCTCCATGAGTGTGTTAATGCTGAGTTGGGATTGGTGCTTCTCTGGGTCTTGTGTGCATCTCCTTGGGTAGGTCATTGCCTTTCATTTGATTTGTTTGCAGAGCTCTGTGTGGTAGAAAGTGGGTTTCTCTACTGTTTATAGAATAATGTGAAGAAACTATTTGAGAAGAGTTATGGTTCCTACCGGAGTTCTCTGCTTTGCAGGAAGAACATATGTGATTTTCTACCAATCTCTCCACGTAGCTACAACCCGAGTGCCATCTGTGTTAATGAAGATGGAGGATTATGGGTCTCCTACCTGCCTGTCCCCTTGAAGATGTTCTGAGAGCAGGGAAAGCCTCCCTGGTTATCACTTCCATTGTGTCCAGGATGAGCTGGGGTGGGGGTGCCTTCAACTGTGTTTATAACCTCAGGGAGGAGAAAAAGCTGCTAAAGCCTCCTAATTTATGTTCATCATAACATCAGTCTAAACTGCCAGTCTTCAGCTGGCTGAGCATTGCAGTCTACCTCTGATTTCTTCATGATGGATGAACTGGAGACCTGGGTGCCTCTTCCTTTCTCCCCAGGGCTGTGCACAGGGCTGGGGAGCACAGACAGTCTTCTGGGACTGCGTATGCACACTGGCAACTGTATGCATCCCTGCACTAAAGGATCCCTTTTCTGCCTCCTGTCCAGGGCTTTGGGCCTCTTCTGGTGCTGCACTCAGCATGTTTCTCTTTCTTTTCCCTCACTGTCTTGTGTCTGTAGCCTACTCATTTCTCACTTCTTTCTAACGCAGATCTCCTAAAAAAAAATGGTTGAAGAGACCTGGCCCAGGCCTTACTTCTGTTTGAAACCAACCTAGTAAGGAAGAAGTTCTTGCATGGGAAATATTTTCATAACTAGAATCCACTCAGAGACTCAAATAAAGAAACAAGCTTTCTGATCCCTGTCTTCTGTGCAGTCATGCAATGAACAGGGACAGTCTCGTACTTCATGCTTATCACCTCTTGCGATTCATGACTGTCAGCTGCTGCTTGTTAGTATCGTATGGAGCAGAACCAATGATTCCAGCAAATGATGTGAATACAAAATACTCCCTTTACATGGCTAGCTCCGCCAATCTCATCTCTTCCTTCCAGCCCTCGGGTACATTAAATGTTTTGGCCTAATGAAGCTCTCTGATCTTAAAATCACTCCAATCTCAATGACCTCCTGTGGCATCGGGTAATATTTAAAAGCCGTATGTGCCTGCAGAGGCTCCTTGTCTCTCTTTTGGGTTAATAGTTAAAAATTCATGGTTGTTTTTCAAAACCTAAATTGCTTTACTCTCTGCAAATGATTCCCCTTTCAATTCAAAATCAAACCTTTGTCTAGACTCAGCAGACTCTTGGCTAATAGCTCTGACAGGCGAAGATACCACAAGTTTATCAAGATACTCACTTTCTACCCCAAACTCGCTCATCTCAATTTCACAAGGTGGTTTTTGTTTTCTTTTTTTCAGTGGCAGAAGAGTGTTCAGCTAATTGGGTTAAGAAGCCTTAGATGTTACTTGGCTCTCCGCAGAGTGTTTCTTTTTTAGCGGTGCCAATTTCCTTAACAAATGTATTTCATTGTGTGGCGCATTTGATCCTCATATCCGGAACTGTATGTGAATCCTGAACCACCCCAGAGTCTTCTTTATAGCTGCCACGTTACTGACAGCAACACTGCAGAAGGCTCCATTGACTTAGAAAATGCACCTCAAAATTCAGAGGCTTACTTCCAAATGAAATGAGAATGTAAATAAAGGTAAAATAATGCGTCGTCTTCAAGTCCATGCATGCGTTTCCCCTGTGTAGCTGCTAATGGAGCTGAGTGGCCATCACCCACAGTGGACCTATGCAGAGATTTTTATCAAGTCTTCTCTCGAGTCTTTGACAGTTGTCTGCAGTAATTTCCAAGCTTCAGCGCTCAAAATTTCAGCTGCATTTGCATAAGAGCTTGGGAAACATATATAGGTGCCAAGCTGGGGGTTTTGAAAGCCTGACTATGTATGTCAGCATTACTAGGCCTAGGCAGAAAATGTTTATTATGTATAAGAACTTGACTAAAATTATTTAATTAAAAGAACACCTTTTGTATGAGTTTTTGTTATCTGTGTTTAGGGACTCTGACTGATGGATAGAGGCAAACCATTTGTTACCTAAAAGTAGCCTTAAAGGACCTTAAATGGCAAGCTCAGTTCCCAGCGAGCAGTCAGTTTTAGTGTTCTATTTTTGCATCTCCTCAACAGACTTACTGTGAACTAGTCAAAAGTTCAGAGTTCAATTTGCCTTATTTCTAAAATCATGTTACAAGTAGTACCAGAGAGACTTGGAGTATTACATACACTTGAAATCTCTTTTTTTACTGCCAGAATGGTATAAAGGAGCCTTAGTGTAAACGTGAAACAAACCTTCAGTCTTTGTTGTAGTAATAGGTTGTATAAAGGTAGTGATTACATAGTGTGGTGTTCTCACGTTGTGAAATCTCCAGTGTAATTGAAAATTGTTATGCAGACTTAATCCTGACACAGCTGCTAGTACTACTGTAATAGTAAACGAAATAATACTTAGCATGTATAAATATTTTATTTGCATACTGAAGCATCCTAAAACTGTATTTCTCGGCCCACCCAAGATGAAAATAAATACTGCTTTATAAATGGGGAAGCTGAGGGAGAGGAAAAAAATGAAAAAAATCACTCTGGATCACAAAACATTTTGGAGCTGAGACAGATCTGAGACTAGAGTTTTGGACTGCTGTACATCTTTATGGCAATCCTTTATTACAGTAAACTGTAGATAGAAGCGTTGTTGCTTTCATATGGAGGATTCATGCTGCTGGAAGAAGGAGGGGTAGCTTTGGGTAGAACAACTACTTTCTATGATTCTATTTGAGGATTAAAGTGGGCAACTTTCTCATGATTACTGATAATCAATTATGGCTAGAAATAACCACATGTTAAAATATGCAGTCGTAAGTCAAATGGAAACAGACATGGCATGTGGGATTTTCTAGTGGTTTGGGACTGGAATGAAAGCAAATGTTAAATAAGCTTCACAAGTATTCAGTTGTGGTGAAATTTCGTTTTAAGGCAGAACAGAGGAAAAACAGCATGCATGCTGTACTGCAAAGTGACCATTTCCAGCATGGACATATGGTCTGGGCACCAGACTGTGGACTGACTACCAGTAGAAGGGACATGCAGAAACTTTCCAGCTGTAGCCTTAGCCAGCAGCTAGCCTAGACCCACAAGCATTCAGAGGGCCATTTTAGCATTTCAGCTTTGCAGTATTGAAAACCACAAGCCTTTGAAAACATGAATCAGGCCTTCGGAAATGGAGACTGGCTTAAAAATGATGAGATTAAAAAAAACATCTAAAAGCACATTTGTTGTTTTTACATTTAACTTCTGATTTTTCCTCCTCCTGGGTCTTACGTCTCCAGTCTGTCCCCTGAAAGCATGATGATTAGAAATTCTTTTTATTTTTTTCTTGATGAAATTTGACAGTCTTGTGCAATCGCATGACTCCAGGCACAGGAAGAGAACTTTGAAACAAAATTCTGAGAGATGTCTCCACTGACACTGAGGGGCAACTTTTGAATCAAGGTATGGGGTTGTGAAGTTTTGAGTTTTTGCTGGTTTATAATGTAAGCAAGCTAAACATGTCATCCAAATGAAACTACAATGAGTAGGACTTGTCATTGGGAATGAAATTAGTCTTCAAAATGTTTCGTTACAAGTTAATGTGGGTGAGGTTCCCCAGTCCTCACTGTGTACTTGAGGGAGGATTTCAGATGACAGTCCATACCAAAGATTACGTTGCAGGAAACAAGCAGCATATAACTGAAGCCTCTAGCACCTCCCTTCACTACGCGCATAGCTTTCACAGCTTAACCAAGCCAGGACTAGGAGGAAACTCATGGTGGTGCAATCAATGAGATTGCTCCTGATGTGAACTTAAGCAGCACTCATTGCAACTGGAGCAGATGGCAAAGATGAATTTGTACCATCTTTATTTCCCTCTGCTCAGGCATTTACTAATCACTGTAAATGCAGAAATGCTTCCTTTTCAGGCTGCAAGAGGTATGTGTGATGTGGAGGTGAGTATAGATTCAGTATTACCCAAGTGTTACCTTTTCAGGAGGACTCTTCAACAGGCTGTCTAAATTCATTTAACAGCTGTTGTGTATCACAGAGGAAGGTAATGAGGACTGTGCTGGGCCTCTAGGGCCAGACCTGATATAGCCCTAAAGGCTTGTCTTCACTGCAAGATTAGCTCATACCATGTGTATTGCCCCAGCGTGAGGTCCACACACACAAAAGAGTCTCCACTCAAATGTAGCGGTGCTGTTAATTTAAAGGGTTTCATCCAAGAGGAGATGCTAGTGTTTGGTTAGTGCACCTTGGCAGCCACTGACACAGCTACTTTAAACTAGACTCAAGGTGCGTCCATTTGAGCTCCTTCACAGCTCCTCTTTTGGTGGAATAGAAGATTCTCCTGCAGGTGACTGGGAAAGAATCAGTGGAGCAGCTCAGCGATGCAAAGAGTTACGGTATTTGTCATGCAAGCAAATTTCAGATTCAGTAGCTGGAATTTTATTAGGTGATGCAACTGCTCATCCTTATGGCTCAGGAGTAGTAATTTGAGGGCAGGCAAATCAACTGCACAATGCAGCTGAGGTATTCCTTAAAAATCTTCCTTGAACTAAGAAGCGATGTCCAGTGGAAACCTCACAGCCCTTATAAAAAGGCATATCGCTGTTCTGTGGAGGATCAGTAGACTCTATGTTGTTGGCATTGGATGAGGAAGAATCTCAAGATACAAAAAGATTTGTAAGATGTGATACTGGTCTAAGGGTATCATCCACATCTAACTCTGGGTTGGAGTTGAACTCCTCAAGTAATTCGGTGTGAAAAATTTTGCTATGAAAGTGTGGAGTAGAGGAGGTGGGAGTCCCAGGGTGGAGATGCTGCTAACACCCAGCAATAACCGGTTACCCTGCTTGGCAACCCCCTTGCTGGTCTAGGTAAATGGAAATGACTTCATTATTTGTTTGTCCCTTGTCCTAGTGCCTTTTATTTTTAAGCCTGCAACGCAAACCACAGCCCCTAGGGAACTTAACGAGGGTCTAAGTGGCACCAGCGTTCCCTGTTAACAATGGGCTTTTGTTGTTCACACTTTCCCTATCAGAGTGTCCCGGAGGAACGTCCTTGCTTAGGAGACTATATTGTGATGTTATGACCTCAGAGAGGGGTGGGAGAGGAAGGGAGGGTTCAGGTGTATCTTTAACTTACTTGAATAACTTTCTTCTAGTTGTGTTTTCTTCCCACCAGGATCTTTAATAACTCCTCTGAGGGGGCTGCCTCTGTGCTATAAATACAGCCGCATTATCACTTGGCTGTATTGTGTGCAAGTGCTAATTTTCTGTGCTGGGTTTGAACTTGTTGACTCTTGCGGTTGGTGTCAGGAAATGTTGGGTGGGAAAGGATTAAAGAGGCTATTGATGTGACTCGGAATCTCAGGCCAGGAAGACTGGTTGTATCATCTTAGATCTAGAGACTGTGGTGTTGATATCCAGCTTTGGCTTTTTTTTATAGAGTCACTTTAGTCAGATCCCTGTTTCTCCCTCCCACCTCCCCCATCGCAAGCACACTGACTCCGGCACTCTGGGCCGTAGTCTCCAAGGAGGAAGTAGACCCTGTAGGCGAATTTCCTTGTATTATGCCATTTTAACAACCTCTCTCTTGATTTAGGTGTTGCAGGCTGGCTAAGAATATTCCTTGACACTTGAAAGGGACCTTTATTGTTTTCTTAATTTGTGAAGAATTGCTTTTTTTTTTTTTCTCTCCAAACTTTTCTTTGTAGGGTCAGACTGGAGCCATGTTATTGTTGTTAAATTTAGATCTGAGACTATATTAAGTCCTCTGGCAGTCTGCCCTAGCGCTTTCACTTCTTAAAACAGGAAGGCAGGCCTTGGCCTACTTGTGCTCATGTACTTAAACCGGGTGAGAAGATGACTTTTTACACTGCTGGGAAATAAATATAAAACTGCACAGTGTATATACAACAACCATTCTGCTGGTGCCAAGAGAGAATTTCAAAGGTATAAGCCCTTAAGCATCATAGTACTTCAACAGGAATTAGGCATATAAGTGCCTTTTTGGAAACTCTGTCACCAAAATAATTCTATCACACGAAAAGTCTTGTGTTATGTGCAGTGCAGAGGGAGAGCTGATTCAGCAGTATAGACTGATCATGGCAAGCTTTGAAAGGCGGTAGGTATGTAATAGTGCAAGCATCGTAAAGGTTTGAGTGATTGATGGGGTATAGCATGTTTACCAGGGATATCGGCGCCTTCCCAAGGTGCTGCATGCATTTGATGTAAGAGTTTTCTTTCAAAGCGTTGTGCAGGGTCTCATTAATAAGGTGGCCACCATGACAAATAGGTGAAACGATTCCAAACTGATTTTTTTAAAAAAGTGTCCAAAGTGCAGAAAAATCAGCATTTGGAGAATGAAGGAATTGCCTTGTGCAGTCAAAAACACTGAAGTTTTGTCTCTGACTTTGCTAGTGACTTAGCGTGTGACTTGTAAGATCATTAAGGATTTATCTTTGCTCATCTGACTGTGATGTTTGACACCCGGATCTGAACATTAGTATTGGTCTCCCTATTTATCTGAACATTCGGATAGAAACACCGTGCTCATGGTACTGTTTCTATGTTTTTCTTGTGTGTCAGGAATAATACTCCATAGTTCTGTTTAACAAATTGCATTAGCATTCTTTTCCTGGTCAATGTGGAACAGCTGTGGGAAGGCATGAGAGGACCATCAGCACCTGAATGATCTTTTATTCATTCTCAAACCAAAGTAGATACATTCCATAATGAGTGAAAACATTGTTGAGCTTCTAAATGATTTTCTGTCAGCCAGGTAAGCTAGTGCAGACTGGAAGCACTTCCAAACCAGAGGATGTGTTATATAAATAGCAAAATGTGTGCTATGCAGCTGATACCTCTTTGCCCTGAGAAGAGCATGAACTTTGGGAGTCTGTGCTCCCACTTGCATTAAGTTCCTATCTGTGGGGATGCAGAGGAACCTGGTTCATCTACTCTTCCTCAGGACTATGTTCTCAGGTAACATGATAATTTGCTGTGCATCCTGTTACATTAACTCTGCAGCTAACTGCCTCTCCCACTTAATTTAGGAGCCTTTGTCTTGGAGCTAGTTTCTTCGTGTGGCTGAGTGGGTGGGGGATAAAAGGCAGCGAAACATTTGGCTGAAGTAGAGAGAAGATTTTGAACTGACTTTTGGCTGCAGCAAAAACTGAAGAGAAGTGCCTTTCTTCTGATTCTTTCTTCACTGTATTTTAGGCCAGTTTAACTACAGATATACGTGCAGGAGGAGCAAATAATCATCAAATTAATCAAGAGGTCAGGATGAAATCCTACTAGTGATATTAGCGATATTGAGCTTGAGTCCGGGACGCTCTTCAGATCTGGCATTTGTATTTTCCTTGTAGGCAGCCTTGACTCAGAACTCAGGATATTTACAGGGTTCAGGATCCCCTCAGTTTGCTGACAGACAGCATTGGAAGGTCCTTCTAGGAAGCACCCCAGGCCATCTTATTGTTTACCTGTGGGCGGAAGGAATAGATGGAGGCTGGCAGGTTGAGTACTGTGTGTTTGGTGTTGCAGAAGGTATTTTTCCTTCTGGTTACTGCATGACCTTTCATGCATCTGATGATACTAGCTCTTGTTTTCTCTCAGTTCAGTTTTATTTCTAGCTTCTGGTTAATGGAATCACCAGATTCCTTAACTGAGAAGTTGCTCAGCTCAAGATGGCGTGTATTTTGAAGACATAGAATCAGAGGTAATGTGGATTAAAGTTTTCTGTTGATGGGGAGGCTAGCGAAGGATTTGTAGCTCATCTCTCTTTTAGGAAGAAAGTTTATAACATGGCTGCTTCAGATGAGAGGTAGAAGAGGATGCTGAGGGATGAAGGAGAAACATTAGATAACATAAGGAGAGATTGATTGTGTAGTAGAAGCTCTGATATATCTGAAGATTCCATTTCAAATCTTGTGATATTTCTTGTCGTCTTGTTTGTTGCTTGTTTTTAACCGGCCTCCCAACTCCTCCATTGATTTGGTTATGCAACAGTGTTGGTGTCTAAAATGTAACTTCCTACATTATTTTTTATGCATCTCAAAGAAAGTAACCTGGCTTCTAAGATTCCCAAGATTCCTGTGGAAGGCAGCGAGGGGAGAATGCTCAGCACTTCAGGAATAATGACCAACTCGGATTACAAACTCTGGCTTTGTAATGTCTGGCATCTGGGTTTGAAAACTCTGCATTTAGTGTGAAAACAGATTAAAATATCTGTCCATGGTTGTAAAGAACCACTTGAAAACATAGTCCCTAAACCAAAAAATGGTGGGAAAAGGAGAAAGCATGAGTACATTAATAACTTTAAATTTTCCTGTTTTATTCTAACCTCTCTCAGAATTTTTGAGCACACTTGACTCTTGCCTTTTATTAGGGACGGCACAGCCATAGTGAAAAGCAATATTGCAGCACCTGCAGTTTCTTCTTTTATGGAACTGTGGCTGAATGCGAACAAATTGCTTGGGTGGGCTGGAGGTCTGTGCTCCCCTCTAGTTTTGACTCTTTCCTTATGCCATTTCTGTAGCTAATCCTTCCTATCAGCAGACAGCTAGGAGCCAGCAGCCCATTGAAAAGGGAACTAGACTGAGAACAGGCTGCTGAGAGGAGTATAAAAACTGTTCCTTCGAGGACTCTATAGATTTTTATTTTTTTTTCCCTGTGTAAAAGCATTCTTACTCTGATATATGTGATGGGGGTGGGGGGCCACAAACGGTGATAAAAATACCTCTGTGCTTGACCAAGGCTCTTTCTACCTTTTCATAATTCAGGAGACTGTCAATCACAGCCAAGTGAGAGGCTGACAAAGGAGGGTGTGTGAGGATGTATATGGGGAGGGCTAGGGGCAGGCAGAGACAGCAAAATACCACTGTCCTCCAGACTGCTGCCAGTCCTAATTCTCAGGGTACCACTGTAAATGGGCAGGCAGTAGCAAGTGACCCCCCCCCTTGTGGAAATACAAATACATTATTGAATTCATGTTAGGAGCAGGCTGGTCCTGGAACCCTGAATATTTAGTTCAAGACAAGGGATGGCTTAATAACAAGGTGGCAGGGTCTGGAAGATTGCTGGAATGTTTTGGTA
Source organism: Burhinus oedicnemus (assembly GCA_008921705.1). NCBI lineage: Eukaryota > Metazoa > Chordata > Aves > Charadriiformes > Burhinidae > Burhinus > Burhinus oedicnemus. The sequence continues at coordinate 651,610 of VFFE01007987.1, read as the reverse complement.
ATAATGAAACTTTGAAGAAAGTAGTTGAGGGCTTGGGCTGAAATGCCATTCCTTCTTCTCTAGGAAGGCTTACAGCAAGGGAGGAAGTGGAAAGATGGTATTAAAATAATATTCTCCTCCAAAGGGAAACCTTGTAATGTTGCCGAATCTGGGGTTTTTTTGGTGGTGTTTTTTTCCTTTTCAAATCAATGCAGCATTCCTTAGCTTTAAGCAGTTCTTCACCCAAAAGGAAGACTTCAGTGCCAGAGCTGAGAGTCTTTTCACTGGGACCAGTCCTGCCTGCTCTTATCTTCTGGCTCCTGCAGCAGGGCCAACGATAAGGCAGGGACTCAGAATTCTTTAGTTTGCACAATCTCCCTGACAAACACTTAGATGAGCAACGAGAAAACCTGAAAGAGTGTAAAAAGCTCAGGCTTTCTGGTCCTCTGAATCTCCAGATAGATTTAGGATTGTTTTATCTGAACTAACTTTGGAATTAGTTTTACTCGGGGCGATTGGGGGGGAGGTGCGTAGGTGGAAAGGTTATTTCTGTTTGTACGCAGGATCTAATGTTCCCCAGATCATTTTTCTAAGAATTTTACTCCTTTATCTTTAGTTTCTCCTACTGTCCTGAATTCCCTTACTGTCTAACTGGCTGCTGCCTTCTGTCTCAGCATCATGGGATGCTCTGGAATGACATGCAGCCTGCGTTACTGTCATTACCTTGGCCTGAAGCCTGCAAGTTTGCAAGGCAGAACAGTCAGTTATTTAGCGCCTTCCTTCCAGAGACAGAAGATGTGGAATCTATGATCAGTTTTTTCTACTGCTTCTTGCGTACTTTTAATTTAGTGCCGCCTTGTTTACCCTCTGGCCCCGTTTCTGTATTGTCTGACCAGATAACTACTACTGCGTTGAGTTCGTTCGCTGTCTCTCCCATTGTATACAGCTCTAAGAACATTAATGCGTCCTGAGTGCAAGTTTTTGTCTCTCGGTCCCTTTGCTGTTTACCAGCCAGTGTGTCTTACCCATCTGACCAGGCAGTGGCATGTCGTTGCAGTGTGCTGAGCAAGGTGTTGCAGTTTCATGGCAATCTTAACTTTTTATTTGGATGTGATTGTGCTGGTTTCCAAATAGACTATAATCAATTGCTATTAGAGTTTGGCCTATGGATGTTGCCTGAACAAACAGCCTCTGACTCCATCTGTTAGAGCACACCTGTCTCCTCAAACACAGGGGTTTGCTTTCTGTGGAGCCTAAGTTTCTTATCCGTGTCCCATCCCCGGAAGAGACAGGTGTCTCCTGGCTGCAAAGCCTTTACACACCCCTCGTCCCTCACTCTGCAGGCACTGCTCTCCATTATCAGTCCACTGGGTGGACTGGCTTATTAAGCAGGGGGTGTGCTTGGGAGCAGAGGAAGGAAGGTAGAGTCAGAGATACAGAGACACAGTTGAAAAGCCCAGATCAGTGGACAAGATGTCTGAGGCATATGATGCTTATCTGCTGGAGTGGGTGGAGGAGGAAAGGGCATCCCTTATCTCTTCTGTAGTTCCCAGCCCGCTCTGGCTGCTTAAGGAGGCTCGCTGGAGTCTTCCCACATTCCTGTACGTTCGGGTTCCTGCTAGACAGGAAACGGCTGCTGCTCCAACACCCATTACATCTCAGCTGGTAGTGTCATTTACAGTCGGATTCCCAGAATCCCCCAGGGGTTGGGGTGGAGTGGGCAGGAGTTGGAGGGGAGCGGAGGGCTGGAGGGAACGGCGACGCTTGTTCAGTGACCCCCGTGCGAAAATATCTCCCTGGGAAAAGAACAAAAACATTTAAACCTGACTAATTTCTTGAGCAGTTGGTGAGTCTGGCCTGTGATACTTAGGCACTTTAGGAAATAAAACTGACCCTTTGGATAGGAAAGTTGCATTATGTATAAGCCTGTATCTAATAGACCCCTTAAAAACAAACAAACAAACAAACAAAACTGGCCTGCATCCGTATCAACAGTAGCTTGTTAGCAGATAGCACAAAACTTATTAGGGTTGTCCCTGATTAGCAGGACTTTGCTGGGAGACTTAATCAAGAAAAAGCCACAGGAATTGGTTTATTGTGGGCAGATTCAGGGGGATGTCGCCTTTCACTCCAAGTTAACACTTGTTGGTGAAGGCTAGTGCTGCCAGCTAACGTGAGAGAGAAGCGGACACCCCACTGCATATGCCCACATCCAGTTCTCTGCAACAGAACCAGGTTGGTGTCCCAGGCACGGTGACCATGGGCACAGTGCATCGGAGCAGACCTAGATCGTCCAGAAAGCACGATTTCTGTGGTCCTGGTTAGCAGCAGTTACTAAAGCAAATATGGCCTGTGTCACAAAGATCAAGATGCTTTTTGATCAGACTGAGCAAATTCTCTTTCCCGTTTGTTTGATCTGTATGTAAAGGCATTCTCACTCTCTGCAGGGAACTAGTATGTATTTGTGATGATGCTGTGCATTATTAAACAGCGGCCGCTGCTATTTCTGCCGTGAATTCTCTGCTGTGCTTTAGCAGAGTGTAAAAATTCTCTGTTTGGTTTTAATTAAATAATACAAAAAGGTAATTACTATTCAACCTTGTAGGACGAGGCTGACCATTCCAGTATTATTTTATGTCTCAAAGGAACCTGGTAATACAGCATTTATAGGTAAGATTTCTACTCGTGCAGATGCTCTTGTGCATTCATTTGGTTACAAGTGCGGTAAGGTACTGAAGGCTACAGAATTAACGAAAACAGAGAGATACAGGTGGCACTTAAAGTGAGCTATCCCATGAGCTGCAAACATGGCTTGTAGTCTTTGAGGTCTGATGTTCAGACATGTTGAAAACTGAACCTCCTGATAGTGAATGTGGTGGTAATGTTCTAAGAAAGTTTTCTAAATTAAGATGTATGTTTCACAGATTGTTTAGGTCAGTAGAGTGTTTGCTGCTGAAGGTAATATTAATGAAGTGCTGAGATGATAATTGTTCAGTGTTTTGATTTAGATAACCTCTTGAAAAATGTTGATATTTATGGCATTTGCCTAGGTAGCAGGATAAAAATAGATCTCTTCATTCTTCACAGAGTTCTTGAACCTCTTCCTCCTGACCACACTCCACTTAAACGACTGTTCTTTAAAGTATAGTACGTATTATTTCTGAACAACTGTTACAGGTGCTCAGAGTAAGCTTCACCATTTCGCTAAGTATGTGAAAGTAAGTTTCATCATTTGCACTGTGATTATTAGAAAAGAAAAATCTTCAAAGGGTCTAGAAGACTCCCAGGAGCTGAGATTCTTCAAACTTTGTGTCACAGTCTCATCTCTTTGCATCAGTATAATTTTATCTAAGTCAGTAGGGTTACTAATTCTTTATTTTGCTCATGATGAGAAGGGTTATCAACTGTGTGCTAATCTGAACCTATTGCACGTACAAAACTGAGTTGGAAATCTTGTTATCTTGTTCTGGTATTGTTCATTCTGTTGTTCACTGCTGCTCAGCTGTTCTCCACGTCTTTTGGTCTGTGTGTGTTCAGTCTGAGTTGGCAGAGCCAGGAACTGGTAACTTGTGTTTTGAGATCGTTATGGCATATTTTAAATTCACTTTCTCCCGAAGCAGTTCTGGAGGACTTGTACAATGCTAGCTTCTGCCCATTGCAGCCCAAACCTCGTTTAGGTTGACCTAATGTCACCCCAATATTAGTGCACAGGTTTCCCATCTTTACAGCTACAATCCCACTGAGGTATTCAAGCTTTGGTGAACATGCATAACAAGCTGTCCAGCATGATGTAGTACTTGGACAGGGTATCTATCTAAGCTGGTAACCTTCAACAAACCTTACACTTCTGTTCCCCTTTTTCTATTTGTGTCCTTTGCACCTCACTGCGGGCTTGCGTAACACCCAGTACACTAAGTTTTGACATCAGCTGAAGGTTCAAGGTGGTACTGATGTATAAATCGATACTGACAGTAACTTCCTTTAAAATTGAATCTGCTACAGAAAAAGGGTGTTGCCTTAGGCTGAGAGTTACTGTGCTGCTGACTGTCCTGTGAAGAGACTTCTGTTAACTGCTAGGAAATACATGTTCTTCCCCTGTCCCTAGAAATGCTGCCTTTAGGATTCTGCCTCTGAGAAAAAAAAGAACTGGGAGTCTGTGAGCGGAGAGAATCCCAGCAAATTTTCCTAAACGGAGCTTTACTCAGTTGAATGCAGGGTTGCAGTATCTTAACACTGTCACTTGCAACAAGTTGTAATCAGTGGCCTGCGAATGGAAAACAGCCAGCAGCTGGAGTATCAAGTGTCATCTGTCTCCCACTGCAGATGATGTGGGGTAAAACCATGTTTCAAGACATAACTGTGTGGGTTTAAAACGATATTCTGTACTGTATCCTTCTGTCAGGCCCTCCAGTAATGCAAGAGAGCTTCAGTGAGCAGCCCAAATGGAATGAATTGGTTTGTTAAATGCAAAAATGTATTATTTGAACAGATCCACTTTCCCTTTGATGTTTCATTGCAATTTTATTCTTCAGACAGATTAAATCCTTTACCGGGTCCTGGGCAAAGAGTTCTATGGTATATCTCTGCAGATATGGTGCAATGCCAGATGCTATGGATTTTTTTTTTCTTGTGAGTTTTAATCATTTAGGATGGGCTATTTCAAATTGTTTTCTCTATTTTAATGGGTTGCTGGGTTTTTTTGCCCCAGTCTTTGAAATTAATTCCACATTCTGATAAGAATTTCAGATGAGTTTTGCTAGACCTTTTCACTGTGGGGTCTAATATACTTGCAGATGTATTGCTGTCTTCCATGGTCATTGCTTACATCTCAGCCTGCTTGAAACGCACGTGAATGGAATAGGAGGTTATTTGCTTATTTGCCCAGTTCTCGTGAGTAAGGACACAGAGTATCCTGGGTCTTATGTTCAATTAATCATTTGTAACGGCTATATCCATGTGCAGGGAACACTTATGGCCTACACTTTTTTCCTTCTTAATTTTTTTCCTTTTTTTTTTTTTTAGGAAAAAAAAAGCACTAAAATCCAAATATTCAAAGGTCAAATAGATCATGAATCTGACCCTCTTTTGGAACTCTAGCTCTGTTATGAAAGAGTTTCATTTTAGTTGACATTGAGCACTAATGTTAGAATCAAAAGATGTGGAGAGAGACATGAAATGCAGATCTTGTGAACTGAAATTTTGTGATTGGATTTCTGGTTCTGTGTGTATCAGGGAAAATCTTGAATAGGTATGTGAGGGAGATTGGCAACTATGTATTGTTCATCCTGCACGTGGATATAATTAACATTATATTGCATTTTTGCCCTCCCTCTGACCTTGGTGAGTTTCCAGTTATGGAATTGCCTGTCTATTGTCTGACATTGTCTTACATCTTCAAATACATTCTTCCTTCCTGTGATAAGGAGAAGACTACTGAGGCCAAGCGTATGGCTCCTCCCCTGCTAATTGGCATCTTGGTCTTCGTGGAAATTCCAAAACGACATAGAATTCGTTTTCCAGGCCATCTTTTTCCTACCTTAGTTCTTCGATATATTTAAATTGTTGACCTCTCTCACATCTACCTTCTGTCACATCCACTCTGTGATTCATACTTTTATCAGACCATGGTTTGGCCAGTCACACTTCTGTCAGTGTTGGGTAATCCTGGATTCAGGTCTTTATGAAAGTTAAAGGATTCAAAAGCTCTTCAAAAAGAGGTCACACAGAACCAAGTCCAGTCTGCGCAGCTGTCAGCTGTCCAGTTCATGCACGTATTTCAATAGAGAGAGCTCTTGTGAGGAACATCTTTTCCACTCTGTTTTGTGCATATGTGCTCTCTTGCTTTGGAGAGAAATGGAGGGAGCTGCCGAGAGGGTCATGGCGAAGAGATGGGAGTATAAATGAGGAACCAAAGCCTTATATTCATTTATGCCTATGTTCTTTGGTTAATATTGTTACTTGGATATTACAAGCTGCAATGTCCTGCAATTGCAGTGCCTGTCATTAGAGTACTGAAAGTACCAGACTGGTTGAAAAAAATTTTCTATCAAAATCACCCTCATAGGAAAATTAATTTCATTTGAAATTAACATTTTTTTCTAGAAGGCATCTCGTTTCTTCAAAAAGGAATCAACTTCTCTGTTGGAAAGCAACTTTTACAGCTTTGAGTAAAATCTTCAGGCTTCCAGTTTGGGGTTGTCCACTACCCAGTTAAATATGTTGTATAGCTTTTGTAATGAGTGTGTTATTTTCGCAACTCTCTCTACAAGAAAATGCGTCTCTTATTTTGGATTGTAAATGTCCACTCGATTCTACCTATTGCACATTAGGTTTTTTGAAATACAGTTTGACCAGTTGTTCTGACCCTATGTCTGTATTCACACTCCTGATAACTATTTTTCCTGTGACATATGTCACTGGTACTGCACTGATACTGTGTGTCACCAGCCTTCCTGCATTTGTGAAGTAACAGGCAGCGAGGATGGCTTGGCACAAAAAGCAGCATTTGATAGGTTTCATGAGCGCTTGAATTAATGGCTCTACTGCATAGATTCTCTGATGAGGGTGTTGTGCTCTAGTCTTTCCAAGTGAGGCAATAGTATGATCTCCCCTCTCTTCCCTTGCAGCTTGTTTGCATGAGATGTAGAGGAAGTGAGTGTTTTGGATGTCCTGTACTTCTCTGTTCAAATGGGCATTGAATTGGCAGAATGGTTTGAGAATTGTTGTTGGAGAGGGGAATAGAATCGCATGCCTGGGATGAAAGTAATTAATACTGTATTTTAGATTGAACTGAATGAATGGATTGCCTAAATACCCTTGCTGAACTGCTCGCTTGTCACTCTTCAGGCTTTTTAATTATAGAGACCCAACATTTGATTCTGATTGACAAAGTTTCAATGATGGACTCCAAACCAGAAGCAAAGCATTCAAAATAGTGAAAATGCAGGACTCTCTGGAGGTCATTCATGTATCAGAGGGTCTGGATATCACTCATCTGGAAAGAATACAAAATTTGCCATATGTTTCTTTTGTAAAATGTTTGTAATGATATATCACAGATATTTAAAGACTGGAAAATTGGCCAACTTCCACGGTATTTAAAATATATTATGTTGTACCATATAAGCTAAATGGTATGGAAACCAGCCGATTTTCTAAATTATTTTTAAAATCTTCAGTACATTATGATGTATACATACCATAGTATGTCTAATAAATACACATTTATGCAAAATGGTTAGGAAAATAAATGCCTCTCAGTGTGTGTATGTATTATATATGTATATATAAATGGAATATATATTGTTTTTCCTTTCGAGTTCCTTTATTTATTCACTTAACACACAGATGAGCCTCCAAATGTTTGCCAGAAGTGCAAGGTTGTTTAGCCCTTAATGATGTTGATAATAATCAAAGTAAAAAACCCCTAAGTTTTAAAATCAAAAGTCATTGCTGATGTGGTCTCAAAGCAGCAGAGCTCTACTTGTACATGCACTGGGGCATGGGGATGGCTTGTCACTTCCCAACTTTCTTTAATGTGATTTCTGGAGCTATAGTTAGTAGAATATCTTGTCTGCTCGTCTGGACCAGTCTTCAGGCTTCTGGTAACCCTTCTGTGAAAAAAGCATTCATGTTGTGTCTCCAAGATGTGTTTTCCTTTTGTGGCTCTGCCCCCCTGCCAGCCCTCTAGTTACACGTGCTGTAAGGATCCTCAAATGAATTTCTGAACAACTCTAATAATAGTAAACTAGTACAGTCCTCTATTCAGATAGGTCTGAGCAAAGGCAGATGGAGCCAAGATGGTGTTGGGATAAAAAGAGTGAAGAAGGGAGACTTGGGAGGTGTTCTACACTCGGTTAAAAGAGGTGATGAGCATGTCAGTGTGGACACGCGGGTGTGTGTGAGAGTGAATGGCCATTATGGACCGCTTGTAACTCTGATGTGTAAAGGGTCTTCTGTGAAACTTCAAGGGGAGTTCCAGACATTGATCAAGGACAGTATGTGTCCTTAAATTCCCCTTCTGACCTGTTCCTCTCGACTCATTAATCCACAGTAATTTAGATTTATGTCTTGTGCCTTCAAGAATTATTTTCTGCCCCTGTTCTTAGGGCATGTCTTGCAGTTTGCCATGTGAAATGTCCCTGCTTGGTTTCATTTGGGGGAACGGGAACCTTCCTTTTTCTGTTT